>SJYC01002708.1:0-12060 GCA_006408675.1 Madoqua kirkii
ACCGTTGACCCTGACTAAGGTCTAATTATTTAGACGGCTCATGAAGCCTGCTGCCTCTAGACATGTCTTCTAAGAAGCTGCATGTCTAAAACAGATTCTTGGGACTTCTTGTAACCTCTTTACCTGTTCTAGTTTTCCTAAACTATCACGGTGAGTAGGTCAGGAAGGCTTTGTGAGTTATGTGAAATCAAAAGTCAGTTTTAAATCAAAGGAGGCTTGAATGAGGCAAGCCACCTCCTGGGACTGCTCTCAGCTTCAAGTCGCCTGCAAAGCTGCTGCTCCATTTTCCAGAAGCTGGTTACACTCATTCCCCAGGCCTTTCTTGGCACCTTCAACCTTCACAGACGTAAACCAGGAACTCTTTCTAGTTTGGATCATGTTGGAAAGGAGCCAGAGGCCGGCCCTGCCTTGAGGCTTCTTTGAAAGTGGGGGTAGGGGAAATTTTAGAAGGAAAGGAGGAGGGGACTGTGATTTCAGTGATTGGAATGACTAGCCTACATCACTGTCTCAGGCTCAACTAGTCCTGCCACTTATGCAGGCTTGGGTTGAGGTCACTGCCTGTCACTGGGAGAAGGATTGTGGCTCAGAGTAAGTGATGCAAGGGAACCAGGGTCCAGCTCAGAAGGCACCCCTCACCCTCCTGCCCTCTAACCCCACCCCCCACCCAAGGTGTTTTGAAAAGCCTTATGACTTTGTTT
The DNA here is from genome assembly GCA_006408675.1 of Madoqua kirkii. Lineage (NCBI taxonomy): Eukaryota > Metazoa > Chordata > Mammalia > Artiodactyla > Bovidae > Madoqua > Madoqua kirkii. The sequence continues at coordinate 699 of SJYC01002708.1, forward strand.
TCTTATCAAAAGACTAATGAACACTAAGCAAAAATTAAAACTCAAACTCTTATTTTCAAAGCCCATGGGAGAATTAATCTTGTCTAGCAGTTTCGAGGGAAAAGGCAAAATGTTCTTCTTTAGTGTTTTTCCCCTCAGCCAAAAGAGTAACAGACATGGGCGGGAAGCGTCCTGTCTGAGAAGACTGCCGGCTCCAGGGGAGCCTCACGATGATGAGAAGGCGGTGGGGAGATCAGAGGGTAGGCAGGCAGCCTGGCTCCTTAACTGTGGCTCGGAAGACGGTTTTCAGTGTCGTGGCCCTGCCCTCTCACTTTCTCTCTCTTCCTCTTTTCTCTGGCAAGGTCTAATGTAAGTCTTTTAACCTTGGGGCTGTGTAGGTCATCTGGAGACGAGCCCCCAGCAAGCTCCCCCTCCCGAAGCAGGAAGACGCGCCAGTAGTTTATCTGGGCAGCTTCCGAGGCATCCAGAAGCCTGCCGGACCCTCGGGTCCCACAGACAGGGTCACCCCCTCAGCCCCCCTGCCTATGCCATGATCGGCCTGCACAGCCTAGAGCCCCTAGGGGACCGGAGTGCTGCCTTCCACCCGGTGAGCTTCCCTGACCAGAAGCTTGGACCAGAAGATAAACCAGTGATCCCCTACCAAGAGCTAAACTCTCCGCAGGAGAACTTCCGCCAGAAGCTGGCCGCCTTCTCCGGGATGACTTCTAGCTGCCACAAGGGCCCGTCTGCTCAGCCCCTGCGGGAGTCCCTGCCCTCAGAGGATGACAGCGATCAAAGGTGCTCGCCCTCGGGGGACAGCGAAGGGGGAGAATACTGCTCCATCCTGGACTGCTGCCCCGGGAGCCCAGGCGCGGAGGACACCGCCAGGGCCAGCGGTTCCCGACACAGACAGGGCGGCAGGGACTGCTCGGCAGCCTGCTGGGAGCCGCGGGTGTGTGCCAAGCCACCTGAGGAGGAGAAGCGGGCTTTGAGTTTCCCCAGGGACTGCTGCAGGCAGGGCCCAGCCGAGAGCCCACCCCACCTGGGCCCCAAGAAGCAGTCCCTTGCTTCAGAGGCTGCCAGCTCTTCCGATGGCCTCTCCTGCGGGAGCACCAACAGCCGCGCCAGCAGCCCCCTGGCCCCTCATCCTGAGAGCGATTACTGCTCCCTCAGGAAGGAGCCTGGGCTAGGGAAGCAGCAGGACCCCGGCTGCCATGGCATGGCCTCCAGCAGGTGCCCTGGGCAGACTGGGGAGCCCCAGCCCCCAGCCCCCTCCAGGGAGGCTGCACAGTCTGAACCTATCTATGCTGAGAGTACCAAGAGGAAGAAGGCTGTTCCAGTGCCTTCCAGGCCGCAGGCCAAGGCAGAACAGGGGGCAGGCACTCCGGGCCAGGCCCAGGTGCGGACGGTTAACACCTGGGCTCAGAAAGCCACATCTGGCTGGGGCCAGGACAGGGAAGGCCCGGAGGTGGCCCCCAAGATGGCGGCCACCATCACAGTCATGGCAGCCCACCCAGAAGAGGACCACCGGACAATCTACCTGAGCAGCCCTGACTCCTCGGTGGCAGTGCAGTGGCTGCGCGGGCCCCCGAGCCAGCAGGCTCCTGAGGCAGGCGGAGAGGAGCCTTCAGCTGGGCAGGGGCTCGGCTCCAGGGAGAGCCGGCATCGTGGTGCCAGCGAGAGCACGGCCAAGAGGAGACCTGCCATCCCCCCCAAGATGTCCAGAAGCAGCCCTGGAGGGTCCCCGGTATCCCCCTCCCCCTCCCCGCTGTCCGACCTCAGTGAAGGGAACTCAGGTGTCCCTGGGCCCCAGCCTCCATCCAGGGGCCCCGCTGACCCTGCTTCTTTCTGCCGGGCCAACGGCATCCCCACCAGCGACTCTGCCAGGGGCCCCCCACCTGCCACCAGCACGCCAGTCTTGGAGCAGAGGCGGCCCCGGCCCCAAGCCGGGGCCTGGAGTCGCCAGTGCCGGATCGAGGAGGAAGATGAGGTGGAGCAGGACTTGCTGAGTCAAAGCTGGGGGAGAGAGGTAGAAAATGGCCCCTTGGACCCGGCCAGCTCCTCCGCCTGGCACCGTCTTTGCCCCACAGACGGTTCCTCTGGGCAGAACAGCAAAGCTGGGACTGGCATGAGCAAGTCGGCCTCATTTGCCTTTGAGTTCCCCAAGGACAGAAGCGGGATTGAGGCATTCTCGCCTCCCCCGCCACCTCCAAAGTCACGGTAAGTACGACAGTGTGTGCGTGCAACTTGGTGTCAGGGTGGGCCTGGAGAGAGTGTTCATCCAGCAAGACGGGGGTGTCTTCCAGAAACCAAGGTCTTTGCTGCCTGCAAGACATCAGGCCAAGGTTTGGGGCCTGTAGGCACGTGTGCCTTAGTGTGAATTTCTCCTCAGTGCTCAGCTCACAAATCTAGGAGCCGTGCCCTGCTTGGGATTGGCTGTTGGAAGGCATCTTTCTGGGAAGGACTGAGAGGCTGTCACTCTCGGCTGGTGCCCATCCTTTTACCATTGCGTGTCCTTGTTTTCTCCATTTCTCTGAAGTGTCTTCAGCAGGCTTCCCCCCACCCAAATCCTAAAGTTCCTGATTTATTTAAACATGCAGAAGAAGGCTCCAGGAGGCTATGCTGCAGAATCTTGAGAGGCAAAGAGATGGGCAGGCAAAGGAGCAATGCCAGTGTGCTCCATAAATTGTAGTCATGATGGTGATTAGACTTTGGGGGCAAAAGCAGTGTGTAGGAGGCACTGCACATGTTTTAAAACTCTCAGATGTGGGTTTTTAAAGAAAAAAAATACATATATATAGTTTCATGGTAGCGTGCTGAAACTCACAGCTTTCTCACCGTTTTCTCTTGCCAGTTTAAAGTTCCTCTCAAAGGCCTGAGAAAAATAAATTCTCTTTTTTTTTTTTTGAAGTATTGAGTTGTGCAGGGAATTCAGATTCTGAGGTGGGAAGGGGGAAGGCGGGGAATGGCCCTCAATTAGAGCAAAACCGATTCCTCTCAGGGAAAGGAACAGCTTGCTGCTTTTCAAAAGATGACAGCCCTTCTGAACACTTTCTTTAGTCGTGTCATCTCCAGTGGTTCTGTTTCAGCTCATGTGCCTCCAGGTTGATGTCAGAAGCAGGGAATTGACCACAGAGGGAAGCAGCTGTGACGCTTGACTTTGAACATCAAGGCGTCTCCGGCTGTGATGCATCCTAACGTGGGCTTTTTCTGGGACCACTGCTTTGTTCTGGTGTTGAGTTGGCCTCCTGCCACGCGTAGTAGATAGCCATCCTCCAGATCTTTGGAGGAGCACAGACTCTGGGCTACAGGTTTTGCTCGCTGATTGAATAGGGGGTTCCTCAGCTCAGAAGAGCTCCCACTTTATACAGCATTTACTATGGGCCAGGCATGGAGCTAAGGGACTTAGACATATTAACTCATCTGATGCTCAGAGCAGATCTAGAAAGTAGGAATTACCATCCCAATTACAGATGACAAAACAGAGAGAGAGCTGAGTAACCTGTGCCAGGGTCACCCAGCATACTTGGCAGGCTGCCCCCACAGTATGTGCTTCCAAACACCTTAGACACATCAGTGTATGGAGGAGTGGGCAGGGCATTCAAATAAAACATGGGCGTCGTGTCTGTCTGCCTCAGGCCTGGACGGCTTAGTAGGAAGCACAGGGTTTGGAGCCAGAAAACGGAGTTCATGTTGCATCTGTCTCACCTACATGTTAAGTGATCTCGAGCAAGCCACTCACTGTGACAGAACAGCTTCAAGTTCCTCTCCGAAACGGGCTAATAATAACAATACATTTGTAACACCCTGTTGTTGAAAGGCTCAAATGGATGAACGGAATCTAATGCAGAGATTAATTCTGTAGGCAAAAGCCACCCCAATCTGTCAACATTAGCAGGGATACCCACACCTTATAGAAATGGGACTAGCCTGATCCGAGAAACACCACCTGAGCCTTGGAGAAGGAACTAGGACTTTGTTGGGTAAGAATCAAAGGGTTTGGAATAATACCAGTCACCATAGCAATGTGACTCAAGTAGAATCCTTCGTTAGCATCTAGGATGAGATCAGAGTTTTGGAGGCCAGTTTGTTAAAAAACAAAGCCATTGGATTATATACAGTTCACACCAGGTGGGAATCTCAGAGGTTCTAGGTGCTAGCTCTTTAAAAAAAAAAAAAGTTTTTATTTTCAGAACTTTGGGGAGAAAAATCTAGGAAATAAAATTAACTAGCTTAAGAGAACACAGAAAAAAAAAGAAAGAGCATCTGGTACTATTTAAAATAAATTGAACTAATATATATGTATATATTTATTTGGGGAAGGTTTTTCAAGGATTACCAGCATTCTCTTTTGAATCATCGCACATCTCCTATGAGGATATAAGAGGGCAGGCCCAGGACCATAAGTTCAGTTCAGTCACTCAGTTGTGTCTGACTCTTTGCGACCTCATGGACTGCAGCACACCAGGCCTCCCTGTCCATCACCAACTCCCGGAGTTCACTCAAACTCATGCCCATTGAGTCAGTGATGCCATCCAACCATCTCATCCTCTGTCATCCCCTTCTCCTCCTGCCTTCAATCTTTCCCAGCATCAGGGTCTTTTCAAATGAGTCAGCTGTTTGCATCAGGAGCCAAAAGTATTGGAGTTTCAGCTTCAGCATCAGTCCTTCCAATGAATATTCAGGACTGATTTCCTTTAGAATGGACTGGTTAGATCCTCTTTGCAGTCCAAGGGACTCTCAAGAGTCTTCTCCAACACCACAGTTCAAAAGCATCAATTCTTCAGTGCTCAGCTTTCTTTGTAGTCCAGTTCTCACATCCATACCATAAACTGACCATAAATTGACTTTCGATTCTGGAACTTGGTACTGTACTTACTGAGGTGGGTGCCAGGAACCCACAGCCTTCAAACCTAGTCGGTCTGGGTGATGGCAAATCAGAGTATTGACCAGAGTATAGCCCATGGTTGATCCAGTACCACTGGTGGCTGTGACAGGCTGATGTCAGTTTTCCAGGATGGGAAAATGTTGGAAGGTCTTTGAGCAATATCCAAGGTTAACTTCATTTCTTCACATGGGTCATCTGTTTGATGGGTTTTATTTCTATGGCTCAACCTCACCTATGAGCAAAGATAACAACTGTCATGATGGTATGAGGTCCACTCAGGACTCCAGAGAGGGGGCCTGTTCCATGCAGAGTAGTGTTACTTTTTCCTAACAGGCACTTACGCAGGTAAGTTAGTGCTTTCTCGGGCCACTGTAGAACAAAGAAATCATATGCTGGCTTTCCTATGGTCCCATTTTACAAAACAGACCGACTCAGAGGGGAAAAAAATAGATGCTGAGAGTGACCTGGCTTTCCTGTGGTCTTGTTTTGAATGCTTGGCAGTAGCTTTTCTGTTTTCTGAGATACTGTCCTCTGCAAACTCCCATCAGGGTTCCTGAGAAAACTCCTGCCGCACTACCGTGTAGGATGAAGATTCTCAATACTCATTTAATGCCTGAAAGTCATGTAGAGTTGTTCAAGTACATGTTCAGCCTTCCTCCCAGGCAAGTGAGGAGGTCTGGGTCTTTTCCCTGCTGCCGCCAAGGCAGCCTGCTACCTGTGTAAGCTCACACCTGCTCAACCTGACCAGTCCCACTGAGTCTCTGGATCACCCCTGCTCCAGAATAGGGCAGACTTAGAAGGTAAGGAGCAACAAATACTGCTGGTTAAAAAACAAAAACCCACAGGAAAGAGGTGTGTACTTCTTAGTTTAAATGTCACGTTTGAGCAGGGAGTTCAATGAGAGCAGCCAGTGCCTGGGGGAGTAATTAACATGTGAAAAAAATCAAATTTATTTCTGTCTATTTCCTCACAGATGCAAAACGCAGATTTTAAATGACTTATGGCTTTTCAGTGACAAGATCAGTTAAGGGAAAGTCATCTGATCAGTGCCAAACAGGCATTTCACAAAGAAACCCCAAAATAGGAATTAGGCTGGTAGACCTGAACTCACAGGTAGAATTAGAAAACAACAGGTGAATGAGAAATAAGACAGGGTTATATGGTTTTAGTTTCCAGATGATCTGGCCCCAGATGAGACTAATCAAAAAAGAAAGAAACATTTCCCCGAGAAAGTGAGGGATGATTTTGTTTTTAAAGTTATCACTCATGCTTATAATTTTAACCCAATACTTATACTAAGTTCTCCTCCTTCTCTGCAGGGATTCTGAGGAGCAGAGATTGAATCTGCCCTAAGCTTTTGCTCATTCTTAATTCTCATCCTTCTCACATGGCTTCCCACAGACAGGTGGTGATGGTGTCAGAGATGGAGGTTTTTTCTGCACGTGAAAGTGGCCACATTACTCCCCAGAGGAACCAAAAGAACCTCATTGTACAGTCTCTCAACCACATGCTCTCTTAGCATGACTCTGAGGATTGGAATTGGATGAGTGAGATGGGTCACTGTCTCTAGATCCTGTATCCAATCTGATTAAATCTCTAGCGGCTTCTCTGGCTGCTGCTGCTAAGTCGTTTCAGTCGTGTCCAACTCTGTGAAACCCCATAGACGGCAGCCCACCAGGCTCCACCGTCCCTGGGATTCTCCAGGCAAGAACATTGGAGTAGGTTGCCATTTCCTTTTCCAGTGCATGAAAGTGAAAAGTGAAAGTGAAGATGCTCAGTCGTATCCGACTCTTAGCGACCCCATGGACTGCAGCCTACCAGGCTCCTCCGTCCATGGGATTTTCCAGGCAAGAGTACAGTCCAGTGGTTAAGATTTCCCCTTCCAAAGCAGGGGGTGCAGGTTCAATCCCTGGTCAGGGCACTAAGATTCCATATGCCTTGTGGCCAAAAAGCCAAAATTAAACAGAAGCAATACTGTAATAAATTCAATATAGACTTTAAAAATGGGCCACATTAAAACAAAAAAAGCTTTCAAATGCTTTATTCTTGAGGCACCTCTTACTGTAGTGGATTGTGATGGGATGGCAACATTTGACCAGGAAATCCCACAATCTTCATGCATAACATGCTTTTTTCAGTGGCCTTTCAAAAATCACAGTTTGTATCAGAAAGCGTTATATGCGCTTCAGGAATCTTCTCTGTGTTTACCTTTTTGACAAAACTGAAATAAGTCTGCTGGAGATCGAGTTGGTTTGGTGAAGACTGAATACTGGGCATACTTCAGGGGAGAAACCGCTCCCTCTGCCCCGCCACATACACACACAAAGTGTGGCAAACAAAGCACACATATCAACCATACAGTTTTATATCCTGCTCCATGCCAGGAAATTTATAGTTGGCCTCTTCCCATGAATTTGTGGATAGAATCTGACGTGGGACATCTAGTGATGCTGAAGCAGGGAGAACGAACATTGATTCTTATCTTATTCTGTAATTTTTTTTAAATCACTAAGTGGAACAGTAGCACATATAAAATATTTACAGCATCCTCTCCATTTTTGAGAAGGCATCCATGGTGAAGGCTTAGGGATTAGAGATCTTTAATGCATCAGATATCTACTAATTGCCTACTTTATGTGCAAGGTGCTAAAAAAAGCCAGTTACTGGAGTTCTACCCCTTAAGGCCCCTGAGGGTTGACTTGGTAGGAATTAAATCAGCAGATGTGCAAAAGGACTGCCAAAAGCGCACTTCTGTGTTGATTGCTTTTGTTGAGACTGGTTATCACAGCATCTGGATTCTCACTGAATTTCTTATTCTGCCTGGTAAAGCCAAGATAAGCTCAGCTTGGTGTCCAGGAGTCGTGAAATAACAATCCTTCCTTTAAGGTCTTTTGACCTAATTAATACAAATCACACTTAGTACAGGCATGTAGATAGCCATCTATTTTTTTTTTTAAAAGATGTTCCTTGAAGGTAAAAGACATTCTTAGCCATCTATAATTTCAGAATATCCTGTTTAATGCTTGGCTTATGTAGATGCTCAAGAAACTTTTATTCAGTTGACAGTAGTAGGCAGAGGCCATACCCTATTTATTTCATTTTGGCCAGAAGCACCTAACTCTATGTTTTACACATGAAGAAATACTGAGAAAGGAGCAAGTAGCATCATTAAATACTTATATCAAAGTGTCTTTCTGATACCCAAGTTTCGGATTGCCCCCATGCTCTGTTCTTGCCTCTCATTTGGCAGTTAACAGTGTTTTGAATTAAACTCCATTAATAAGTCATATCTTTCTAAGAGCTTGTAAACTCTTGAGAGTACAGGAAACATTTTATATACTTTCTTTGACTTTTCCTTAGGATGCCTTAAGACAGAAGGTATTCAATAAAAGATTATTGAATTAGAGGGGAATAACGGCCAGAAGGAACTACAAATTTTGGCCTTATTTTTCACTGGACACCCCATTATAATTCTGTGGCTTGAGTTAAAGAAACTGAAGTTAATAATTATTAATGCTATTAATGCTTCAAGGTGGGCAAACACTATGAGAGCACAATGCACCCTTTCATGGATTAATTACTCTCCAACGGTTGTACATTTGCTTTTTTTTTTTTTTTTTAAGCTGAGCAGGTGTTTGGAGCCCAGCCCTCTCTCGCCACAAGAATGTTCTTTTCAGGCAGTAATCACCTAAGGACTTTTTTCCCCACCCATAAATTGCAAGGAATTCTAGGGTGTGGTTTCATTTTTCTGAAAATAGATTTTCCATGCTTTCTGAAGTGGGTTGGGAGATACGGGCATGGGCCACATGATCAAGCCCCCTCTGCCATCACGTGATCAAAAGCACTTTGTTCCTAGAATAGCCAGCCTACCTTTGAGGTGTGGAACTCACCAATTGCTGAGACATTTTCTCTATTTGTAGTGCAGGAAAACTGCTGTTTGATTATCATTGATGTGCTCACAAGAGGACTTGCATTTCCCTTTACCAGGGTAGATAGACCAACTTCAAAGAATCATTAGCAACCATTTCTCCAACTAATAATTTTCCTTTTAAGAGCAGCGTCGTCGGCCTCTGTGCTAAAATCGCTCACTTGTTTCTTTCAACTGGCTTTTGGGCAGATCCCTAAAAATGTGGGCCTTAACAGTGTTTGTTCTGTCCCCATACAGCTCTGTAAAATCCTCCACTTCCATCAGCTTTTGTCTGGTACTCTGGACATTTGTTCTCTGTATTTTTCTAACAGGCAGACTTACGTAAACAAGTGTCCTTCGCCGGGGGAAAAGGGGAACTTTCAGATTAAAGACTGCTTAAAAAAAACAAAAAACAAAACTCTTCCCTTCTTACTCAGATATTTTACTCTCCAGTTAATTTTAGTATCTTTCTCTACCAGATGATCCTCGTGACTTCCTGGCAGTTTGGTTTTAGCCATTTCATGCCCATTTATACATGTGCTATAAACAATTTAAAACTTGCCTTTTAGGCAAATGATTGATAGTGTTTCCACTGTAGGTACCTTCACAATGGCTCCTGAATCCAGGAGCTCCATAGACAGTCAAAATGAATGAAAATTCAGATACCCTGGATAAAGACAAGAATAGTTGAGATAAATTGACACATTAAGTAGTAATAGACTTTGAAACTTATGAAGAAAGGGAAGAAGAATCTTTGGAATTTTAAAATCAGTCATGGTGGAGAGGTCACTTAAAATAATCCTTAGGAATGTGTGATCAAAAGGAGGGTTTTGTGACTGCATGTTCTTATAACACCAGGGCAATTAGGTTGCATCCTCCACACCAGCTACAATCAGTTGGAGTAGCATTTTGGAGTTTCACATGGAAAACTGTGAGAGCTTGCCATATTCCATCAATACTGTCTGCAAGTTATGGGAGGGGGGAGCAGTGTACAGCCACAGGTGCCTGCTGTTTGCCAGTCCAGCTTAAGAATCCAAAATTTACCATCAGTACTTGCAAAATCATTGGGGATCAATAACTGTTTCCTATCAGATGGTAAAGAATCTGCCTGCAATGCAGGAGACCCAGGTTTGATACCTGGATTGGGAAGATCTCCTGGAGAAGGAAATGGCAATCCACTCTAATATCTTGCCTGGGAAATCCCACGGACAGAGAGGCCTAGCAGGCTAAAATCCATGGGGTCACAAAGAGTTGGACATGACTGAGCAACTTACTTCACTGTACTAATTTGAAAGTTCCACACCTGGGAGAGGATCTGTGGTCCGTCTAGCCCATGTAGCCCTAAGTGAAGTGTTTGCAGAAGAGGGTCTTCTGATTACAACCTCCATTTTGTGCCAGAATGTTTTGTTTCCTCTTAATGAGTGATTATGAATATTTTCTGACTTTTAATGAGTGACTATGAATATTTTGTGAATTATAATGAGTGATTATGAATATTCCATGAATATTTGGAAGTTTGTATTTTAGTAAACAACAGTTACCATTAATTCTAGTAACCAATATATAACATATTATTTCTCTTTAAAGACTTTAAATTTATGTTTTCATTCCTTAAATCATGTTAAACAAGGAATGTTAGCCTCACCCTCTTTAACTTTTAGCACTGACTTTCTGTACCCTAGATGGTTGGGGTAAGGGAGTTGAGGCAGGAGGTTTATGTTAGAATCTTTTGGAGGAGTATTTGAAATTGGAAATATTAAATATATAATATTAATATTATATAAATTAATATTAAATATTGTGATATAATGTACATTTTAGAAATTGAAAACTATTGTTTTCATAGTTACTTACATATAATTTTTCCAAGTCTTTTTGACTGGTGGTAAGTGAGGTCATCTTTTTTTATGAGGATATTCAACATGAGAAAGTAGAAGAAAACCCAGACAGGAATATTTGCTGATCTGTTATATTTACTTGGTGACTTCCCTTTAGATCTTTCAAAGTACCTCCTTGATATTTGTGTCTTCTCCAGAGCTTGACACAGGGAATTATCTGCACAGTAAATAGTAAATCCCAAGTCCTGCCCCTTAATCCTTTTCCTTTGCCTCCTTCAGTGTTGATCTGCCCTTCCTCCTGCCAGTTGATAGTCATTTAATCACTAACTGTTGAGGTCTAAGTGTAAAGGAAGCTAAAATGAATTACCCAGGAAAATAAAATATGAGAATACACTGGGCCCTTTCCATTCCTGAGTGATGCCTTCAAGTAAAACACAATGAAGATCAGTCCAATACTGTTTATAGCAGCTGGGAGTTGGAGCAAACCCAGGCTTACCTGAGAGAGGTGAAGATAGTGGCTAAGAATACCAAATAATGGGATGAAAGTTTGGAATAGCTGCTTTGGAGAACGGGAGGTCTCGTGAAAGGATGGCCCAGGAGCCACAAGAGCTAGCTGTCAGGAAGTCTGACTTCACTGTGGAACCATCGGCATGGTTGTGTGCTTTGCGAGAGAAGCGCTAGTGCAGAAGTCAGCTGGGAGACGTGTTTCATCTTTGGGTCTCTTTAAAATATGAAAGTGAAGTCTCTAGC
>SJYC01002709.1:30-24879 GCA_006408675.1 Madoqua kirkii
GTAGTATTATCTCCATTTTGTGCATAGGATGCCCCAGGGCCCATGCTCTTAAGAGTGAAACTCATCTGGGAAGCTTTTCAAATATTTTCATTGCTATTGTTCCCAAAGGCTCCAGAGGTTTCTTCCACACTATGCTGACCTGTGAGCAGGGCAGCTGGTGGGAGGGCCCCATCTGTGGACTGTAGTGCAGTCTTTACTTTCCATTGGTCATTTATTGCCTTTTCACCTCTTCCCATCTGCCCCTTTGTGAACAGATGATCAAGCTCTTGAACATGTAGCGTTTCTTCCTTAACAGGCCAGGAGTTGGAGACTCACTGTTCTTAGGTGATGAGATTGGAGATGCACGTGTAGTGGACCAGGTTTTGGGGTCCAGCCGTCGAGTTCTTCTGCACCCTCTTACCTGCTTTCCATAGCTGGTCTCCTGTCCTCAGCCTGGGCTTAAACCTTCCCACACTAGGGAGTTGCTGCCTTCCTCTCTCCTGCACCAGAAATTCTTTGGGAAAGGACATAGCCATGCAGACTGGGGGCCACAAATAAGAGACTTTGATTTTCTGAGACAGGAAAGGTAATATTTTAAAGCCATTTGTATCTCTCAGTGCCAAAGTATATCTGTGTATAGTTAGGACAATGGCTGCAAATTTCCATTTGACCGATCGAAGCGTTTTTATCCATTTTTATACCCGCTAACTAGTAACCTAAAGATGCATATGTAGGTGCAGGTTTGCGTGCATGCATGCGCATACCGCTGTCTTTAAAAATAAGCATGGTTTTATTCCTGTTTTTAAATGGTTTCCACTGAATGCAAAGTGCTTTCATTTGGGGGTTAAACCAAAGGCTTTTTTCAACTTGAGGTGCCCCAGCAGTCACCAGTGCATTAACTGCAAATGCAAATTAAAAAGCCTGCACTGTGGGGACCGTAAAGGTCATCTGACCCAAAATGAAACTGATTTCCTATCTTTATATGTGTTAATAAGTCAGCGGGGAAGCCTGCCACCAGAGCAGACTGGGTCCATTAGTTCCTTCATTTGGCACTTAGACACTTTGCAGAATAACTCCCATAGCATCTTCATCAAACAGCACTGAGGATAAAAACAATAAAAACCTTCCCAGCTTAGCGATCTAATTTCTCATCCCATCTCTTGAAAAAAAATATTTTGAAATTATAAGATTGTTAGATTGTATTAATTCAGGATATTTGGGGACTGTGGTATTTTGTAGATATGAAAAAGCCTCAGCTGTTGAGTCCAGCTTTCTGGAGGGCTGTTGTTTACTCAGTGTTCCTGCCTTTTGCAAGTTTTGCTGGGTAAGTGTAGCCGGGCAAGTGTGATTCTTTTCTTAAAGGAAACATTTATCCTCCTAGATGCCTCCCAGTTATTGAAACAGAGGCAGATAAACTTAATCAAGAAGTATTTAATAATGACTCTGTGTTCCAGCATGTCCTGACTAGGACACAGCTCCTCAAAACAGTTTATAATTGTGGTGGTAACAAGCCTGTTTCACATGAAACAGAATAATCTAACCAGGATTATAACCAAATGCTCAGTGATGTGAATCAGACTCAGTTTGGTATGAGTTCCAGAGAGCACAGACCAGTCAGAGAAGACGAGATGGCTTTGGAAGGGTTTGTAGGTAAGTGATGCTGCTGCTGCTGCTAGGTCTTGGGTATGGAAAAGGTTTGAAGGGGAGAGAGAATGTTTCCCTCTCTGCCAAGATGGGGCAGGGACAGGAATGCAGGGTGCTTTGGGGACAATGAGAGACTCGCCCCACCGGAGCAGAGTATATATGAGCAGAAGTAGTGGATATTGATTGACCAAAATGGTGATGATTTTTTTTCCAAACAGAGTGCTAGGCATGTTCTAATGTATACGCGGTGCAGGGGTGGGGTGAGGAGGATATTTGAAATCGAAGACAATCTAGAGGTGTGTTTCTGTTACCATGCGAGACCACAGCTGATTCGGTGTGGCCGCAGAGGTCAAGAATACTTGGCACAAGCTCTGTGTAGGGTTCTTGAAGGTTGACCATCATTATGAGAGAAGGATTTTGGAGAGACTTTGAGTCAGAATGACTGAGGCTGCAGATGTTTTCTAACGACCATGGCTCGAGCCCTCTGCATACTTTTTTAGAGGAGATTGATCAATATTCATCTACCAGGTTGTTGAAGCAAGGATGGTGTCACCTCTCCTCGCTGTTGCATCCACAAAAACTGACACAGTGCCTGGCACAGAGCAGGCAGTCAGTATTTATTTACTGGAAAATCTGAGAATGGTATTCAAAAAAGACAGGATTGGGGAATGCACTGCTGGTCGTACAGACATAAGATAAATAAAAATGGGGTGCTTGTATTCACCAAGCTAACCCAGTGTTTCAGCTCCAATCATCGAATGATTTTGACTTTAGGATCTGGCCAAATAGTAGAGAATGAAATGGGGTGAAATTGAGTGTATTTGAGAGGGTATTTGAATGGCTTCTGATGATGCAGCCCAACATGGACAATTGGAGATTGAAAGCCGCAGGTCGCAGAGGCAGAGCCGTGCCTATTTTCCTGTGCTTTCGCAGGAAGTGCATTTTATAGAAAAGTCAGAGAGGAACTGAGGGGAAACGGAGAGCTCTGAGCTGGTGAATTCACAGCAGGCTGACAGGGCACACTCGGCCGCCTTTGAAGCTGGCCCTTCATCCTCAGGGCTGCTCCGCGGGACCCGCCGGCACCAGCCCAGCCCAGCCCTGGGCTCAGGGAGGCCATGCGGGTGATCACAGCACCGAGGGCTGGAGTCTGGGATGGTAAGAGGCTCTTATTCTTTGATTAAGGCATGACTTGATTTAGTTGCATCTAAGCCAGTTTGTTTTCCCTTCTTGGTAACTTAAGTTATTGAGTTTTCGAACATGTTCATCCTTTCTGAGCTATCTGAAAGGGCTTCCCCCAAACAAACATAGCAGTGAACTTGATTCATCCAAAGACTAGGTGGTATAACTGTGTACAGGGGTCTGGAGAGCTAGTGTAAAACTACACACTGGTGTTGTGCGACTTTTCTTACCTTCCGCTCCAGAGGCAAAAATTTCTCAACCAAATAGATGCGAACTAATCCAGACTCAGAGTTGTGAGAATGAACGTTTGCCTCGGTCACACTTTCAGTTGTGCTGTGTATGAGGATTCTAGCCGCTGTGTCTGAGAGACAGTCTCTGCCCCCACTGGGGTCTGGTATCTGTTCAGAATTTTGGGCTTCTGAAAACTCGGGGTATTTTTAGACTTGGGTTTTTTTTTTCCCTATGAATGAGGAAGTCTGGCAGATGGCTCTTCCGGCTGGATTATTATTATTTTTTTGCAGCTTTCTACCAATACGGTGGGGAGAAAACTCTGGCCAGGCTTCTTTCTCTAAGGACAATGGGGGGAAAAGCCATTCTGCAAACACTGAGCAGCAGCTGCAGGGCTCAGATCTCTAAGGACGCTGTGCCACTGGCTGCGTATCTCACACTCTCTCCTGTGACCGTGTCTAATCACGGGGGGAGGTAGGGAAGGAAGTCTGAGCAAGAACAGGTCATTTATCACAGTGCAGAGCAACGACATCTGTGCAGGCAGTGCTCTCACTGCAGCTGATAAGAGTGTTAGTCGCCACCCAGAGAGGAAAGACTAGAGCATTTGGCTTTGGCCTCCTGAAGCCACTTCCTTAAATCACGTGACATCCGAGTTCATCGCATACATGGTTTACACCAGTTTTATGAGAGGCAAGTCAAACTATCATTAATGAAGGGAAAGAGCCTTTAAAAGAGAAAAAGTATAGTCTGGCTGTGTATTGCTGAGTGCCTTTGGATTCTCATCCGGCTTTGCATCTGATGGAACAATCTATTAGGGCCCAGAAAAGTTACCTTTGGAATCGTAAGCCTTTTGCAAGGATTCTTGAGAAATCTATTGCACACACAGACTGGAGACACAAAAACGATGTGATTGTCTGTCCCTGCTTTGATGGCCAGCTGCCCCCTTTGCATTTTCAAGTCTGGTGTGGTTGTGTTTCTTTGATAATTGAAGTGGCTATTCTCTAAGACAACAGATCATACAGGTTTCCAAGGTGGATGATATTTGATGCAGTTCATATGAAAGATTTTTTTAAAGGGTTATCCCTTTCCTCCTTATTTACATCTAAGCATCCTAGCTACCTATGGGGTTTTAGTTACTGGTTGGGAACCTGGACTTCTTGAGAGTTTTTTGGTAGAGAAACAGTAATAAAATCCCCAGAAGCCTTGAAAATTCCATTTGTGGCTTGGATACTAAGATTTACCAAAGTCTACACTTGGAGGCTTCCTACTTCCCTACACACACACACACACACACACACACACACACACACACACACACAGAATTTATCCTGCAGCCACTAGAATAGTCTGATTTTGTCTGCATTCACTTGGTAGGGCTTTAAAACTGTAACTTCTCACATTGAGTAGATGTAGAAAAATTAACCCTCACAGTCCCAGATGAGTTGTTAGGACTGAAAAATAACTTTCATCCGTGAGGCTTTTCTGTGGTGAAATCAACCCCTCATAGAGCCTGTCTGTCCCATGAGGACTGATTGAAATCTCACTGGGTCATCTCTGTGTTCCTCGCCCTTCAGAGGCTCAGCAGCAGGTCAATAGAAGTCGCCATCCTTGGGCTTAGTCAGACCCTAGTGATTTCTTTCTTTCTAAGAATGTTCATTTCCAAGTTTTTCAAGCACGCAGAATGATTAAACTCACTTTCATGTGTCCAGGGGCTTTCCTTGTGGCTCAGCTGGTAAAGAATCCACCTCCAATGAGGGAGACCTGAGTTCAGTCTAGTATTTTGGCCTGGAGAATTCCATGGATTGTATAGTCCATGGGGTTGCAGAGTCGGACACAACTGAGTAACTTTCACACACGCATGTGTCCAAGATTATTTTTTCAAATAATTACCATTTTGTTCTCTGTTTGGGGTTTTTTTTAAAAGGAAATATTACAGATACAGTGGAATATCCCTCCCTATACAATTTCCATTTCAATTTCCCCTTGCTACCCAGAGTCATCACTGTCTTGAAGTTGAGTGTCATTTCCATTTTACCAGTTATATGTGGCAAAATGTGTAAAAAATACATAGAATTATAATGTGTTTTAAAATTGTGTATAAATGGTGTCACACTTGAGCCTTTTGCAAGCTACTTTAATAGTCAGCATTTTAAGAATTCTTTTCATACTAGTACATTAGAATCAAGTTTATTTATTTTTGAATGCTATATAGTACTCTGATACAACACTATACCACAGGGTATCCATTCCTTTACTGATGGCCATTGGACTGCCTGTGATTTTGTTTCTGCTGTTATAACACTGTGAACAGTCTTCCCCATGTATGAGTTTTTCTAAATCTGCCCTACACAGTGCAGTAGCCACTAGCTAAAATGTGGGAGCCTAAATTGCAGTATGCTATAAATATAAAATAGAAACCAGATTTTGAAGACTTAGAATTAAAAAACTATAAAATATTTCATTAATTTTATATTTGTTACATAGTGAAATGACAATATTTTATGTATTTTGTGAAGTAAAATACATTGTTAAAGTTAATTTTACCTTTAATTTGGCTACTAATCTTTTTTAAATTTTATATATATGTACATAACTTGTGTTACATTTCTATTGAACAAGACTGTTCTAAATCGAGAGTCATCATCTACCACCCACAGGTCAGCCATCTGTGTTGTAAATAAAATTTTATTAGAAAACATGCCCATTTGTTTACGTATTGTCAATGGCTCCTTCCCTGCTACAAAAGCAGAGCTGATACTTGCAACAGAGACTGTATGATCCATGAGCCTAAAATATTTACCATCTGGCCTTTAAGGAAAGGTTTGTCTATCCCTATTCTAGAGCGATGACTTTTAACCTTTTTAAAACTAAGTTTCTAAAATATATTTTAAGAATTATATTTAGTACTGTGATCCAATACACAAACACAGACCTAAAACAAAAGTTTCACAAATACTTACTCTTTTCATTTTCTTTCTTTTTTTTTCCTCCTGGTCTATTCCGTTAAACTGCCTTGACTCACAAAATTGAGCTGGCCATTCATTCACTACCAGTCATTTAATATCTTTGTTCCCTTTGCATCTGGCAACTGAACATTTTTCTTTCTTTTAATGCTTCACTTTATATGTTCTCACACATGCCACATTTACTTTTTGTTTTGCTTTCTCTATTTGTATACATTTCTTCTGGTGTTTTTCTGCACCAGCTCAGCAGCTGTGGTGCTGGAATTTCTCCCATGGCAATTTTCTGAGCCTGTAGACCAGGAGACTACTAGGCCACTCTGATGTGGTTGGATTGCCAGAGAGACCTAGCTTTTTTTTCCCCTAGACTGAGAACTTGTCGTTATTCACAACTTCATATCTTGGCCTCATCTGCAAAACCACTGTTGTTGTTGTTGGATCTGATGAGGATGGATAAAAATATTTTATGAAACCTTCTATGACAATATTTTGCCAGAGGGTAAAATAAAGATAATCTACTACCATAGCACTTTCTAAGATTTGATATCCCCAAGGCCCCTAGGGAGAAGGCACTGGCAACCCACTCCAGTACTGTTGCCTGGAGAATCCCATGGATGAAGGTGTGCAGTAGCCACTAGCTAAAATGTGGGAGCCTAAATTGCAGTATGCTATAAATATAAAATAGAAACCAGATTTTGAAGACTTAGAATTAAAAAACTATAAAATATTTCATTAATTTTATATTTGTTACATAGTGAAATGACAATATTTTATGTATTTTGTGAAGTAAAATACATTGTTAAAGTTAATTTTACCTTTAATTTGGCTACTAATCTTTTTTAAATTTTATATATATGTACATAACTTGTGTTACATTTCTATTGAACAAGACTGTTCTAAATCGAGAGTCATCATCTACCACCCACAGGTCAGCCATCTGTGTTGTAAATAAAATTTTATTAGAAAACATGCCCATTTGTTTACGTATTGTCAATGGCTCCTTCCCTGCTACAAAAGCAGAGCTGATACTTGCAACAGAGACTGTATGATCCATGAGCCTAAAATATTTACCATCTGGCCTTTAAGGAAAGGTTTGTCTATCCCTATTCTAGAGCGATGACTTTTAACCTTTTTAAAACTAAGTTTCTAAAATATATTTTAAGAATTATATTTAGTACTGTGATCCAATACACAAACACAGACCTAAAACAAAAGTTTCACAAATACTTACTCTTTTCATTTTCTTTCTTTTTTTTTCCTCCTGGTCTATTCCGTTAAACTGCCTTGACTCACAAAATTGAGCTGGCCATTCATTCACTACCAGTCATTTAATATCTTTGTTCCCTTTGCATCTGGCAACTGAACATTTTTCTTTCTTTTAATGCTTCACTTTATATGTTCTCACACATGCCACATTTACTTTTTGTTTTGCTTTCTCTATTTGTATACATTTCTTCTGGTGTTTTTCTGCACCAGCTCAGCAGCTGTGGTGCTGGAATTTCTCCCATGGCAATTTTCTGAGCCTGTAGACCAGGAGACTACTAGGCCACTCTGATGTGGTTGGATTGCCAGAGAGACCTAGCTTTTTTTTTCCCCTAGACTGAGAACTTGTCGTTATTCACAACTTCATATCTTGGCCTCATCTGCAAAACCACTGTTGTTGTTGTTGGATCTGATGAGGATGGATAAAAATATTTTATGAAACCTTCTATGACAATATTTTGCCAGAGGGTAAAATAAAGATAATCTACTACCATAGCACTTTCTAAGATTTGATATCCCCAAGGCCCCTAGGGAGAAGGCACTGGCAACCCACTCCAGTACTGTTGCCTGGAGAATCCCATGGATGAAGGAGCCTGGTGGGCTGCAGTCCATGGAGTCACTAAGAGTCGGACACAACTGAGCAACTTCACTTTCACTTTTCACTTTCATGCACTGGAAAAGGAAATGGCAACCCACTCCAGTATTCTTGCCTGGAGAATCCCAGGGACGGTGGAGCCTGGTGGGCTGCCGTCTATGGGGTCGCAGAGTTGGACACAACTGAAGCGACTTAGCAGCAGCAAGGCCCCTAGAGTGACTTTGGAATGTAAAGAATATTATTACTTGTAACATTGCCATCACTGTCATATTTAGTTGTAATAGATTTAAAACTTTAAAAAATGCAGTCCTAGGAGTAGGAGGTGAGGAGAGAAACATATTTCTGGAAAATATGCTTCATGGAAGCAAACTTTCTCTAAACTTTTCTGTTAATGAACAAGAGATGAGGACCATACAGGGCTGGGCAATGCTGAACACAAAGAACAATCAATACATTCTTGGCTGTAAGGTCATATGCATTAAATAAGGCAGTTCTGATACCAAATCAATACTGTTTTGTGTATTTCCTACAGCAGATATTGAGATATAGATCCACCATGGTGGGAGAGAGTGTCATCAGGAGATATTAGTCCAGACAAATCTAGGTTACCACCAACAGGGAAAGGGCTGGATTGATTGTGGTCTGTCCCACTGTGTGGGGAAATGTCAGGTCAGAGTGAATATTCATGTGGTCCTCGGGAAGAGGGAAATCAATCAGCTAAACCTTCTACTTAATAAGAAACCATTTTCTCCAAGCGAGGTTCTTTTCTTGAACTTGATATTCCTGTCCCCAATGCGACAGTCATTCTATCTTAGAGACACAATCAAAGATTTCATAGAAAGCCTAAGGGCAGATTCGTTCCATAGTTTTGGTATAAGGTTTAATATGGTTCTGTCTAAGCATTGCACTACAAATCTTTAAAATTGAAATAATGTTTCCTTTAACTCCATGGAACAAGCTAGACCCTTTGAAGCTATATCAAGAGAGTACCAGGCACAGGAGAAATCTTTTGTTTTTGGTCCACAGTTCGTTTGTCCTGTGATCTTGCAAAAATTCCCCAATCTCTGTATATCTCTGTACATTGGCTTGTATAATAATGTTCAATTTTTCTTTGTAGAGGTGACACGTGGTATAATAGCTGACATACGTATTTTGGCAGAGAGGCCAGAGTATGAAGGCAGTTCCTTCCAAATCATGGTTTGGGGGCTTTTCCAAATTTAATAGACTCACTTATCTTTACTCAAACTCAAGAAATCACCTGCCATTCATGTGTATAAGGTTTCAGAAGAGCCCCTGTTCTGTCTTCCCTCAAATCATTTTTTCAGAACTTGCCAGCACTGGTCAGGCTTCAAGAGCATAGTAGGTAATACTCCATTTTAACAGAAACCAAATTAATTACTTTTATCGTTTGTTTCTACATTTTCCAGGCACCTTTTAAAAATGAACAAGAGCAGCTCTGATTTAGAGAAAGTGAGCCAGGGCTCCGCTGAGAGCCTCAGCCCGTCCCTCAGGGGCGTCCATGTCAGCTTCACCACGGGCTCCACAGACAGCCTGGCCTCTGACTCCAGGACCTGCAGCGACGGAGGTAACGCACTTGACCTTGATGGAGAAGCTTAGGTTCTCCTGAGCCTGGAGGGCCAGGCCTGGGTTAATTGCCAAGATTTGGAAGCATTGAGCTAGACCTACTGTCTCGGTCCCACTTTCCCCACAAAGTAGACTCTACTGAGGAAGTTTTGTTTTGTTTTGTTTTGTTTTATATAAGAATTCTCTTTATTTTTATTTATTTATTTGTTTGTCTGCACTGCACAGCATATGCTATTCTGTGCTTAGTCACTCAGTCATGTCCAACTCTTTGCAACTCCATGAACTATAGCCCATCAGGCTCCTCTGTCCATGGGGATTCTCCAGACAAGAAAACTGGAGTGGGTTGCCATGCTCGCCTCCAGGGGATTTTCCCAACCCAGAGATCAAATCTATGTCTCCTACACTGCAGGTGGATTCTTTACTGTCTGAGCCACCAGGGAAGTCCATGAATACTGGAGTGGGTAGCCTATCCCTTCTCCATGGGGTCTTCCTGATCCAGGAATTGAACTGGGGTCTCCTGCATTGCAGGTGGATTCTTTACCAGCTGAGCTACCAGGGAAGCCCACTGCATGGCATGTGGGATCTTAATCCCTCAACCAGAAATGGAACCCACACCCCCACATTGGAAGGTGGCATCTTAACCACTGGACCACCAGAAAAATTCTTATTCCCTGTTGAATTTATGGCAGGGTGCTTCACCCCATATCTCCCTCTCCAATCACACATAGTACATCCACATGGCAGTACGGTGGGAGGTCGGAAGCATATTGAAAGACTCCTGACTCCTGGGTAATGAGCCATTATATATATAGGTCTGCACTTGATTTCTGTCCTCAGGACTGGTTCACAACGGCAGTCCAAAGTTCCCTCTCCCTCCACCCTCTGTCTCTCCTTTTCTTTCACAGGCATGCACACACACATATGCACACTTACTTGGATACACAGCAGGTGTTTGTATCGGTGTTTGTTGAATTAAACCATGGAAGCTTCATTAGATCACCACCAATCCCAGAGCTTCTAGATAAAGCTCTAAGGCTTCATACGTGGGTATGTCCTGATTGGGCTTCCCAGGTAGCACTAGTAGTAAAGAACCCACCTGCCAATGCAAGAGAAGCAAGAGGTGTGGGTTCGATCCCCAGGTTGGGAAGATCCCTTGGAGGAGGGCACAGCAACCCACTCCAGTGTTCTTGCCTGGAGAATCTCATGGACAGAGGCACCTGGCGGGCTGCAGTCCATAGGGTCGCAAAGAGTTGGAAGTAGTTTATCACATATGTACACATGTCCTAATTGGGTATACAGTTGCCTCCCCACCCCTCCACCCCCATATCTGTGGGCTCCGAATTTACAGATTCAAACAGGTTCCCAAGGTTACATCTTTGGTTAAATCAGTGGATGCAGAACCTGCAGATACAGCAGGCTGACAGTACTCTGCTGCTGTTTTGTATAAGACAATTGAACATCTATGGATTTTGGTACCCCAGGGGATTCCTGAAACCAATTCCCCCAGGGAAAATGAGGGATAACTGTATTCCTAAAAAAAAGAACTCTCGCTTTCCTGCAGTTTTGATGGGTAGTATTAGAACCTTCAGCCTTTAACATTTGTATGAGTGTGTGAGTGTGTGTGTGTGTGTGTGTGCTGACTCCTGTATCTCTCATCGGCTTGCCCTAGCACGATAGGTTTGAACATGTGCTATCATGACCCTCTCAGTCCTAAGGAAATATTTCTTCTCTGTAGGCATTTTTAGAGTAGAAAGTTCCAGTGTGAATTTATTGTCACCAACATTTTTCTATCTAAAAGATTAGTGCCACTCAGACAGAAGCATAGAAATCAGTCTGTGGTGTGTTCTGATGGGAAACTTCTGATAGCTCTGACTTAAAAACAGGAAATATCTTAGCCTTGATTTGGGTGGGATGTGGCAAAAGAACATTTTCTTTCCCTGCATGTTGTCCTGGGCGTCTGTCTTTTTCCTTTCCCCCTTCGATTGTGCAGAAATTTCTACAAAGCACGTTATTTTGTGGAGGGCCGGGCTGGGCACGTGAGCCATTAGACCCTGTGCTGGTCTGCAGGGACCTGCTCTTTTGGGATTGAGAGCGATTCTGTGGGAGAGTCTTCCGTCTGCCACCCACCAGCTCATGTTGGTGAGAACTGGACTAAATTGCTCCAGCGCTTTTCTTCTCAGAACCAGCAAATCATGACGTTTGCTCTCGGGCTCTTACCGTCTAGCCAAGAAGGTAAGATTAAAATTCCTGACCCGTGGGTGGATGGAGTAAGCAAGCAAATTGGGCTGCTCAGAACAAGAGTGCTTATGAAAGCGTCCAGAGAGAGAAGAATCAGTGAGGGCTGGTGGAGGGTTCAGAGAAGTCTTCCTGAGGAGATGGGACTTCAGCTCTTGTGTCAAAGTGGTTAAACTTGAGGAGGTAGTGGGAGGAAGAGGGGGTTTTGCAGGTTAAGGAATAAATTCAGGAGGAAAAATGGCCCAAGGTTAGCAATGCACAGGGCAAAAGGGTGAGACCAGCCTGACACACTTCAGTGGAAGGGAATGAGGGGCACTAGTCTACGAGGTGGTGGGAGGCCAGGGGCAGGCTGGTGCAAAGCTCTCCAAACCAGTCTATGGAGTTTGGAAGTAGGGAGCCACTGGGGGTTTATGAGTATGTTGGTGAAGCCTAACTCAGACTTTTAGAATTAAAATGAACACTTGTCCATCTGACACTGAGATGACATTGAAAACCAGCTATGCTTCGATTTTTTAAAAAGGATGCATTTTCATGATTATCCTTTTTCTGTGAGCTAGTCAGTAGAAATGCCCCTCAAACTCTAGATTCCTGGAATAACAAAAAGGTATATACTGCATTGGCCGAAAAGTTCGTTCAAGTTTTTCTGTAACACATTATGGAAAAAACCAAACGAACTTTTTGGCCAACCCAATACCTTCTTAACCAGACTCTGGCTCGTCAGAGCAAACTAGTTTCTATCTGCTGCTCCAATGTATGGCTCTGTATCCAGAACCCTGCCTTGAAACTGGCAAGAGACCACAGGAATTCTCTCTCCCTTTTCTCCTTTTTAATGTCTCTTAAACATTAATCTGGAGACGATCCAGAACCGCTAGTCATGAAATGTAAGAAACCCTTCATTTAGCCACTCATCATTAGCCAAGGCAGCTGGCTTCAATCTGTTGTTGAACAGTGAGCTTTTCGTCCCATGGATCCTTACTCACTTTTACCTTGGAGCAGAAATTCTTACCCATCATGCCTTTTGTTACTATTTGGCATCTAGTGCTGAAGCTGAGACAAGGAACCAAGATAGGAGAGGTAGAATTAATTCAAGAATGTAGCCTCGACCTCTTTAATATTATATATCAAATCAAAAGAGACCATTCGATTATTGATTTTGTCAGTAACAATTCACTCATGAAACTGACGCTTTTGTGGACTCTGAGTCTGTGGTATGAGCAAGCCTGAGTGAGCTGAGGACAAAGTCATTCCAGGGCATGTAGCCTAGTAGTAGTTTTTAGAAACTTCTTGGAAACTCATCTGGGTTCATGGTGAAAGTTAGTTTTCTTCCATCCGGGTTTTGTGCCCCACCCCCTGCAGAAGTTTTTAATTTTATAAGAAAAATAAACATAATTGCAAGCTGTAACTTTGTTGCACTTTTTAAAAAATGAGTTTATCTAAACTTGACAAAATATTTTTATATCAATGTTAATTCAGCTCTTTGTGCTTGTGTCGCATTTCTTACTCCTCTGAGCACATCTGTTATCCCATTTGTCCATGTGGGCAGTTCCATTGAACAGTGGGTCAACTCGGTGAAAGGAAAAATCCATCTAAGCAGTTGTCAGGTTTATGCTTGGGTAGGGAGGGACAAACTGCATGTGTAAGGACAGATCTGTGAACGCTGCCAAGGGGAAGGTCATCTGGAGTGAATGGATGGATGGGGGTGGGGGGAATGGTCATCAGGAGACTCATGTGCTTTTAAATGGTTACTTTTAAATATTGCAAACCTCATACTTGCATTGAGATCATTTTCCCTTTTCATGTAGGATAAAATTTCAATTAAGAGTTCCACAGTTAAACAAACATCATGGATGCCAGGTTCCCATCTCCAATTGAACTGAAAATGTGGTCACAAGGGATAGATAAATAACCAGACAATAGTGACTATAAACTCCCATGAAGAAATATACCCAGGCAGTGTTTCTGTTCTGATTTTTGTCACTGGCAAACCAGAGGCACAGAAAGTTCATTAACTATCTTGACAGTAGTGAGCTTGTATTTCTCAATAATAATGCCAAGAGGTTTTTTAAAATGTAGACATTAACACAGTCACGATATGCTTAGTTGCTCAGTTGCGTTGGACTCTGTGACCCCATGGACTGTAGCCTGCCCAGCTCCTCTGTCCATGGGATTTCCCAGGCAAGAATACTGGAGGGGATTGCCATTTCCTTCCCCAGGGGATCTTCCTGACCCAGGGATCTAACCTGGGTCTCCTGCGTCTCATACGTTGGCAGGCAGATTCTAAAGAATCAGTTAAAACTGAGCCTCCTGGGAAGTCCCACGCAAACTGTTGACTGAGTACAGTTTTAGATGTTGAAGACACAGCAGGGAGAGAAGGTGCCGCGTCCCTTCTTCCATAGAGCTCACAGTCTAGTGCGGAGACATGGACAGCGAGGAAGATAAAGAACTCAGGTGGCCAGTGTGTCAGACGGCAATAAGTGCTATAGGGAAACGTCAGCCAGCAAGGGGGTGGGATGCACCTGTCAAGGGGAGACAGTAAGTCCACAAAGAGCAGACATCAGCCTGAGCCCTCACAATATCACCACACTTAAAGCTTCATCTTAGATTGAGCTATTCCCTTTAAACTAAATTTAAAAATGTATGTTATTCTTTCAATAAAGTCCATACATGTCTGTGATACAAATCTCAACAGCGGAGAAAGATATAAAATGAAAAGCCAATCTTCAGACACTCCCACCCCAGCTCCCACTTCCACTTGGAACATTTTTTCTATATCATCCCACAAATTTGTATCCATATTCCAAATACCGTAAGCTTCAGTTCTACACACTTTTGTACTTACTGTATCTTGAAGTCCTTCAAATCAAAACCTCTAAGTCAATGTCATTTTCTTTTCATGGTGAGTATTTTTTCATTGTCTGAATGAGATGAGTTAAACTCTCCTCTTGTCGATGCATATGTAGGTTCCTTTCATTAGAAATCTACAGTAGCATCCTGGGACACATACTGAGTTAATTTGCTGAGCATATCTGTAAGATAACTTCTTAGAAGTGGAAGTGATGTATCAAAACATATATGCATTTTAAAATAGATGTTACCAAATTGACCTCTAAAAATGTCAATTTATGCTTCCATTAGTGGCAAGGCAATGGCACCCCACTCCAGTACACTTGCCTGGCAAATCCCATGGACAGAGGAACCTGATAGGCTGCAGTCCATAGGGTCTCGAAGAGTAGGACACGACTGAGCGACTTCACTTTCACTTTTCACTTTCATGCATTGGAGAAGGAAATGGCAACACACTCCAGTGTTCTTGCCTGGAGAATCCCAGGGATGGGGGAGCGTGGTGGGCTGCTGTCTATGGGGTCACACAGAGTCGGACATGACTGAAGTGACTTAGCAGTAGCAGTAGCAATGGCATGCAAAAGTGCCTTGAACATTTAATTTTACTGTCAATTTGGAAGCAGCCCTTAGTGATTGTGTTATAATGGGAAAAATCATGATTCTGGAAGCATGCATGGGCTGTAGACATGAAATATTTTCCATGAGCCTGTTTTCCAAACAAACAGTGCTTCCCCATTTTGCATGTCAATGGCCGACCCATCTTGATCATTGTTTCTTGGGATGCTTAAGCAGTCCAGAGAGACATCTCACAAATGCTGCATTTTCCATACAACTGTAAAATGCTAATAATGTGTTTCCATTTTCAGACCACATTTGCCTTCTTGTAAAAGTAAGCATTCCTCTTGAAGGAATGCCATATGCCTTCCTTTAACAACAACAACAACAAGAAAATAGAGCTTAGTCTATTTTGATTATGGAACCAAACAAGAGCTTGTACAGTTTTCCTTTGGAGGAAAAAATTACTCTCTGTGAGTCTAAAACATACCCTCCACCCCGACCCTTAACATCTTCTGGAGGGAGTGGAAGGAGTTTTGGCCAAAATCTGCAAGACTGCCATTTCCTTTGTGACGCTGGCCTCCACCGATGGCTTCAGCTTCTCACCTTTAACATGTAGGGATCGTCGCAGACCATGGTACAGATGAGGTTTCTCCATCTACTTTGTTCCCTCTGCCTTGCCTGTAGTAGGTGCTCAGGAAATACTGAGTGAATGAATGGATTAACCTATATAGTCATTTCCAGCCAGCCAGTCATTTCCTCTTACCCTCATTTTAAAACAAGATCCAAAAAACACTTAAAAGTGTTTCAAACAAAAGAAAATTCCATTTACTTTCCTTTACAAGGTGGAGAACAGTCAGATGCCAAAGCTGAAGTTTGGAGCTGGGCTGGGGAGCACTTAGCTGGGACCCTACCCTTTGTCCCCAATTTGCTCTGGCCTCCCTGCTGTCTGTGTCATTCAGTCCTTTACATCCGCCATCAGAAGGCAGAGCCGGGCGCCAAGGGAGCCACACGGGCTTATTTATACGTTTCAAAACTGGACTGACCACTTCCTCCCGAAGCCCCGCTCTCATTTTGGCTGTAGAGAACAATGAAAGTACCTATTAAAACCCAGCCAGAAGAGAGGACTGTATAATAAGGAAACCTCACAGTGCT
Organism: Madoqua kirkii; assembly: GCA_006408675.1. NCBI lineage: Eukaryota > Metazoa > Chordata > Mammalia > Artiodactyla > Bovidae > Madoqua > Madoqua kirkii. The sequence continues at coordinate 16,249 of SJYC01002709.1, forward strand.
GGGGTTGAACTTTTGGCCTGCGTTTCTGCATAGGAGTTAAGCTCTATTTCCGGACCATTGAAATCCTGGTTCCTCTTCTCTGCTTTCTAAATGGGATGGCACCAAATGAGTTCACCTTCCCGTCAGTTGTTCTGAGATCCCACCCCGTGCCCCACGCAATAGTTTCATCCAAGGAAACACTTTTCTCTGAAGTATAGGCACTAAAGAGATGCAGAGGTGTTCTGCTGTGTAGCTAGAACTACTGGCTTGATATGCAGAACTGAAAACTGGAAGGAAAACTTAGGAAATGAGGTTTGTAGCTCTCTGGCCCTATTAGTACACAAAGTCATTTTAAAAAAACTACCAGTGATGTAACTGTGATGTAGGCAGACTTCCCAGGAAAGTATTTTCCATGCTTACCCTTTTTATACCCTTAATTGTAAGCCAGAATTTGGAAACGGAGTGACCTAACACCGGCCTAAAACCCCAGGATATATTTGACTCTGTCTCGTGCGCCCTTGGATCCAAGTCCTGAGAATATGGGCTGTTGGCCAAAGTGTGTTTCATGATTTTTTTAGGCACATTTTTCTAAACCAGTGGCTGGCCTGGGAGTTTTGAGACTATTTTAGGTGTCAAGGCATGTTTGTTCCCTCTTCTTTCTGGCTCTTCTAAATGCAGAGGGTGGCAGCTGCTACACATAGTAAGAGTCTCGCCTCTGCAAGGTCACAGCCATGTTTCTGAGGAGGTGCCCCACGGCAGAGTCAAGAGCGTGACGGAGCCAGAGTGGGCTTTCGGGGGCCACTGTGATTCCATAAGGACGGCTGCTGCCTGTCTTGCGGTGGAGAAATCACAGTTTCATTGAGAAGGGTCACACGTGGACATCTCTTTCTGAGAAGCCCTAAGAATATTAACAGCTGAGATGTTACTTATTCAGTCCCGTGGTGCCTGGGAGCCATCAGAGAGAATTACGGTCTTCTCATCAGTCATGGATCCATGTCTGAAGCGTGGATTAAGAATGCCTCAGGACAGAAGGTGGGGTGCCTGTTACCAAACTAGGTATGTGTATGTAAAGGGCTTCCCAGGTGGAGGTGGTGATAAAGAACCCGCCTGCCAGTGCAGGAGACGTAAGAGACACAGGTTTGATCCCTGGGTCGGGAAGATCCCCAGAAGGAGGGCATGGCAACCCACTCCAATATTCTTTCCTGGAGAATCCCATGGATGGAGGAGCCTGGCAGGCTACAGGCCATAGGGTTGCAAAGAGTTGGACACGACTGAAGGGAGTTAGCACGCACACATGTACACACACATATGTAATGCCCGGTTATACAGGGAAAGGGCACATTTCTGGCGAGCCTCACTTCACTGGATGAGGTCTGTGTCCTGTAGTCCTGTCCATCCGCCAGGCAAGCGCCTGGCTGGGAGCCTTCCTGCACAGTGCCATCATCTGACCACTCGGGGCTTTAGGCGGCACTTGCTGGGTGACAAACACCTAACATCTAAGAAATACAGAAAAAGGAGCCAGCCTACACACTAATCCTTGAAGCCACGCCTCCTTCTAAGATCCAGTACTCCTGGCTCGACTTAGTTCAGAGGTTGCAGAATATAGATCTCATCAAAGCCACTGACTCACAGTTCCCATAAGAAAGCAAGGGAACTCCTACAGGGCAAAGGAGAAAAAAATCACTTCCTTCCAACTGCCTGAACACACACGTTATTTTTTGTGCTAAAGCACAACCTCTTGGTTTTCTTTGGTAATCCAGGGTAAGAAGTGTCACAGATTTTACATATATATATATATATATATATATATATATTTTTTTTTTTTTTTTTAAGATTCCTGCTATTCTTAAAGACTGAAAAGTTTTCCAGCCACAGCATATGAGAGCTAGAGCTAGAGGAACAGAGGAAGCCAGATAACCATCAGTATAGAGGTATTTTCTTTTGGGGGCAGCTTTGAGACAGAATACACATGAGAAGCTGTTGAAAATGGCAAGAGTGGCTAAAATTGTAAACTATTGTCTGGTCAGCTTTAAATGAGGAAACTCAGCTGAGTAAGATTGACAGCTGACATCTCTCTGTGCACCTTCTGATCAGGGTAGAGGCAGAAAGGGATGTGGTGAGAGCTGTACAAGGAAGGGCAGAAAAGCACACCAGATAAGGGGGTGAGTGTAAGCATGAGGCTAAAAGAGGGGACTAGTTCACAAACTGATTTGTCACAGACCTCCCCGGCCAGTTGAACTGGGCACCAGTAGTCATAGGCAGGGTATCCCCGTTGCTGGTTGTTGTTGTTCAGTTGCTCAATCGTGTCCAACTCTTTGTGACCCCACGGGCTGACTGCAGCACGCCAGGCTTCCCTGTCCTCCACCATCTCCCAGAGTTTGCTTAAACTCACGTCCACTGAGTCGGTGATGCCATCCAACCATCTCATCCTCTGTCATCCCTTTCTCCTCCTGCCCTCAATCTTTCCCAGCATTGAGGTCTTTTCTAATGAGTTGGCTTTTCGCATCAGGTGGCCAAAGTATTAGTTTCAACCTCAGCATCCATCCTTCCAGTGAACATCAGGGCTGGCTGACTGGAATTCTGATCACACTCTGCTCCTCCCCAATACTTATCTTCTGAGTGTTGATAATACATCTCTTTGCCTGAACCTGGTTCCCAGCTCCCGGGTTCAACGAGCTGCTTTTACTAACTCTGTCCCGAGGGCTTTGCACTGGGCTGTCGTTCACTGATGCTGGTTCACTGAGGCTGGGGCACAGATATCAACGCCTGAGGATGTGGTCATCCACCTTGCTCTCTCTTACCTATGGAGGAGCATCTTAAGTAAAGAAACCACCCCCTGCCCCGCACCCTGCCCCATGTGGATATGAGAGGCTTGGTGCCGGCCGCTTCTGTCCCACTTGAGCTGGAGAAAGCAGAGAGAGACTCAGGCATGAACAGCTATCACACAGGCACAAGCAGCCCTACAAAGGCCTTGAGTGGAGTGACTCAGAACTAACAGTGGCCCTCCCGTGGGCCTCTCTCCACGAGTCTCAGGCCTCTGTGTTTGTTGCGCGTCTTTCATTCTAGTCGTCCTGCTGAGAGGAGAGGGGTTCAGAGAGGTACTGCATGCCCTGCCCTTAGGAGGGGACATGTACAGTTACAGTGGTCCCCAACTTTTTTGGCACCAGGGACTGATTCTCTGCAGGACAATTTTCCCACAGACTGTGGGTGGTGGGGGATGAGATGGTTTGGGGAGGATTCAAGCAAGTTACATTTATTGTGTACTTTATTATTATTACATCAGCTTCACCTCAGGTCATGAGCCATTAGATCCTGGAGGTTGGGGGCCCCCTGAAAATGATGGGTGCACATCATAAGTGTCCATTTCCTTAAATCTGAGACCCCTGTTTCTTTCACATTTTAACCTTCAGGATAATAGCATGCATTTTACCACATATAATACAGTTAATGGGTTTCTTTTAATCCCCTAAAAGGTTTTATTAAAATAGTGGCTACATCTTTGAATCAGTTCTTAGAATGAAATAAATGAGTATTATTTCAGTTGGCACTTCCTTGTCTCCAATGTCAGTACCTTTTCTTAAATGTTTTTTTACCTGAACTTGTTTCATTGTGAACTCCCCATTTCATGCAGTGACACGAAGACTAAGTCCAGTCTTCGCTCTGTCTAGATTGGCCATCCATCTCACCTTCTGTGATGTTTCTGGACATACCTGTGCACTGTGGAGACCTGGGGCAGTGATGGAACTTTCCCAGAATCATATCAGTATCCATGTGCACCACTCTGGGAACTCAGGGGCCTAGGAACCACTCACTTTTCTGCTTCTTCTTTTATAAAATCACCTTCCTTTGCCCTCTGGGCTTCCCTGGTGGCTCAGTGGTTAAAAAAAAAAAATCTGCCCACAGTGGAGGAGACTCGTGTTCAATCCCTGGGTTGGGAAGATCCCCAGAGAAGAAAATGGCAACCAACTCCAGCATTCTTACATGGCAAATGCCATGGACAGGGGAGCCTGGCGGGCTACAGTCCATGGGGTCGTAAGAGATGCACAGAGCTTAATGACTAAACCACCACCACCACTGTTTGCTTTCTAAAATGTCTGTGGGCCTGCCCTGTCCCCCAGGCCATCAGGGAGTTTGTCAAAACTCACAGAATTACACATTAAAAGGAGGCATTTTACTGCAGCTAAACACTACCCTCTGTAAACTGACTTTTTGAAAAAATCCAGCCAAGCCACACATGTTCAAGTTTGTTGTTGCTGTTGCAACACTATTTGCCACATATTAGAAGCAACCTAAGTAGCCATCCAGCAAATTATGATACTTGTGTAAAAGGATATAATATGCGGCCCCTGTTAAAAAGAATGAAATACACCTGGACATCATCTGATGTGGATTATCTCCAATCCATTGTGGCAAATGAAGAAAAGGAATATGGGGATCAGTGGGCACTGTTTGCTCTCCTTTGTGTAAACGTGTATATGTTACGTGTGTGTTTGTTTTGGTTGTTTGGCGGATCTCCAGAAGGATGCGTGAGAAATCGCCACTAGTGGTTTCCTTTAGATTAGAGGGACTGGATGCTGAGGGGCCAGATAGGAGGAAGACTCACTGGCGTCGTATACCTTTTTTGCACTTTTAATTTGTTCATAAGCATATGTTATCTCTTCAAGAAATAGGTTAAAAACAATATAAAATAAATTACTTTGATGGGAAAAAAAAAAGCCCCACAGGATTCTGGAACTGAGCAACATGGATTTCTAGCCTGAGAATTTGTTTCTCTCTCTCAGGTCCATCATCTGAGCCAGCTCACTCACCCACCAACAGCAGGAAGAAGCTCTTTGCCCCTGTCCCCTTCCCTTCGGGCTCCACTGAGGATGTGTCCCCTGGCGACCCCCTGCAGCCCCCGCCTTTCCCCAGAAGAAGCTCGTGAGTCGGGCAGCCTCTTCCCCCGATGGCTTCTTCTGGACCCAGGGCTCCCCCAAGCCCAGAACAGCAAGTCCCAAGCTGAACCTCAGCCACTCGGAGACTAACGTGTGTGCCCATGAGGACTCCCACTTCAGCTATGCCTCAGGCCCTGGCGGCCGCCACCAGCACGTCTTCTCCGCTTCCGAGCCACTGGAGAAAACTTCCAAAGGCAGTGGCCACCAGGGCCCCACGCCGGGGCTGGGGGGCAGCAAAGGCCTGCAGGGCAAAGGGGTCTCCTCCGCCTCGTCCTCCCAGCTGAGCGTGTCCAGCCAGGCCTCAGCAGGCAGCACCCAGCTGCAGCTCCACAGCCTCCTGAACAGCATCAGCAGCAAGGAGGGCACCTACGCCAAGCTGGGAGGGCTCTATGCCCAGTCCCTGGTCCGCCTTGTGGCCAGGTGCGAGGACCTCTTCATGGGCGGCCAGAAGAAGGAGCTGCACTTCAGCGAGAATAACTGGTCCCTGTTCAAGCTGACCTGTAACAAGCCCTGCTGTGACTCAGGGGATGCCATTTACTATTGCGCCACCTGCTCCGAGGACCCCGGCAGCACCTACGCCGTGAAGGTAGGTCTCACCCCCACCTCCCGCTCCCCTGCCATGCCGCTGGCGGTCCTGATGGGCAGCCCTCTGGCTTGAGAAGTCCTGTCCCCTCGGCCGCCTCCCAGAGGAGGGTCATTTCCTGGAATTGCTTGGTGAGTTCACTCTGCCTGGCCCAGGACATGGCACAGTGTGATTTGTATGCACGTGTTCAGTGGAGGAAAGAACGAGCTGAATGTGGTCAGCCTGATCATCACTGGCAGCCCAGAGCCCGGAATCTGTACCCATCCAATGAGGGAATGTAAATTTGAGCTCCTTGAAAGTCAAGGGGGTAGAGGTGCCTTTAGGAAGTTCTTTGCTTCTGCTGACCCAGTGGACCTGAGAAAATGATCTTTGAATCATCGCTCTGCTTCCACCCTGAACATTTTCTTGGTTCAGGTGCATCAGTTACTGTCCCCTGCCTCCTGGGGCTGGACCTGGCGGCTCCTTCACTGTCCAGAGACAGCTGACCTCTCCATTTTGAGGAGGAACAAGCCTGGTCGGACAGGCTTTTAATCCTTCTTACCCATGGGGTTGAAAGTGATGTGGCCCAAGGGGCCACTTAGCACAGGGTCTAGTTCAAGTTCAAACCCCTTGAACTTCTGGATCAAGGGGTTTGGTTTTTTTAGATTCATGATTGTGATGTGCAGCTTGGATCCTAAGTCCTCCTGTAATAATCGAGAGGTAGCCAATTCTGAAGAACAGTACAGAAAATTTGCATTCCCAGAGAAGATTAGAAGGCAGTGTTGTTCATTTCATCTGAAATCTAAACCATAAGGAGAGACTTCCCTGGCAGTCCAGTGGTTAAGGCTTCGCCTTCCAATGCAGGGAGTGCTGGTTTGATCCCTGGTCGGGAAGCTGAGGTCCCACGTGCCTCCCAACCAAAAAAACCCAAAACAGAAACAATATTGAAACCAAGTCAGTAAAAACTTTTAAAATGGTCCATATCAAAAAATAATAATAATAAGGAAACCAGCAGATGGACCTTGGGCCTGTTAAGGAAGAGAGTCCCAGGGTTCTCTGTGATTCTGCTGGAGCCTTGGCAGCTCAGAGCGTATCTCTGTAGCATGTGAAAAGGAAATTTCTTTTTAAATTTTTAACTTTTTTTTTATATTGGAGCTCAATATTTTATGAAAGGAAATTTGAAGAAGAATTTCAAGTATTCAGAGTCTAAGGACCAGCAGCATCGATTTGGAGATGTGCCTGGCCTGGTGATGGGGTGGAGGCGGGGTGCAGAGCATACTCCTGCACGCGCTGCCGTTCCACTTCATTAGTGCTGGTTCTGGATGAAGTAGTCATCTGAATCCTCTGGGTCCCCAGGAGGGGAGCAGGCTCCTTCCCGAGCCGCCCGTCTGTGGCCGAGCTCACCCATATCTGGGATGCAGGAGCTTCGGTTGCAGGCTCGCACCTGCTCAGCTCGTGTTGGTTCCTCTGCGGACTTTGCCTCCTGTGGCAGTGAGAGAGTGAAGCCAGCTCGTGTAGCCCTGCTCCACGAATACAGGGTAGGAGAAAAAGCCTTTGTTACATGTGCTGTCGGAGCTGTTTTGTGCCTCAGTCAGCCAGAACTCCAGTAATTAGGGACCTGTGTTAAGTTGGCTGGGCCTTTTTTATTTAGCAGACATGACTTAGCCCAGATTTTCAACCACAAAGCAGGCCAAGGCACCAAAGTTTAAAGCGAGACTTGGCTCAATGAAACCTTTGAAATTGGAGCTGAACCAGTCTGTGTGAAGGTCTTGAGCCAAAACCTGAGCACAGACCCCTGAAAATGATCTTGTAGGGTGGTGAGGGGAAGTGGGGGTGGAGGAGAAGCCTTTCACCCACCTCCTCTACCTTCACTCCTAATTTGACTCTGCAGAATGATCTTGAGGAGCCCTGCCCAGGGCTGCCCCATTGGTTAATGTGCACCCTGTCTTTTGTTTGAGGCAGTGAGGTCTTGCCAGAGGACCAGCTCACTGATTTTGAATCCCATCCAGGCCAGTTGTCATTGACTCTGCTCCTTCATTTACATCTCTGTGCAAACTGCCTGGACTCCCAAGGAGAGTTTTGGCTGGGCTCACGCCTTTTGATACCCTGGAGAAAAGGATCCTTGGAAACGCATCCCAGGCCGGCAGCTGCGCCCTCTGGGTTTGTACAGTTACCTGCCAGCCACCTCTGGATTGCCTGGCTCCACCACCAGGTTACCACCAGACCCACAAGAGCAGTCACCATAGCAACCTTTCCCGGTGGGTGCTCACCTGGGCTAGGCTTTGTGTTGAAAGCTACGTCTGTGTTGTGTCTTTTAATGCTCCCAGTGGCCCTGTGAGGAGGGACACTGCCCTTGAGATACAGCGGAGAAACAGACTTTGAGATAAATACAGTCAATTCTCAATATTTGGGGATTTCATATTTGTGACTTTGGTGCTGACATTTCTTTGTAACCCGGGGTGCTTTGGTCATTCTGGCCATGTGCAGAGTTGGGGAGCTCTGAGTTATTCAACACACAAATCCCTAGCTGAGGTGCTACCTGGGGACTTTCCACCGTCTTTCTCAGCTCTCATACTGTAAACAAGTGCCTCATCTTCACACTTTTTTTTTTTTTTTGCCCTCAATGACAATTTATTTATTTATTTATTTATTTTTAAATTTTTGTTTAATGCTTATTCCATTTTACAGTACTGTATTGGTTCTGCCATACATTGACATGAATCAGCCACAGGCGTAGACGATCTCCCCATGTTAAAGCCCCCTCCCACCTCCCTTCCCTGCCCATCCCCCCGGTTCATCCCATACACCGGCCCCAAGCATCCTGTATCCTATATTGAACATAGACTGGTGCTTCATCTCCCATATGATTGTATACATGTTTCGTTGTCATTCTCCCAGATCTCCCCACCCTCTCCCTCTCCCTCTGAAGCCAAAAGTCCGTTCTATACCTCTGTGTCTCTTATATTGTCTCACTTTCTGGGTCATCATTACTGTCTTCTAAATTCCATATATATGTGTCAGTATACTGTATTGGTGTTTTTCTTTCTGGCTTACTTCACTCTGTATAATCGGCTCCAGTTTCATCCATCTCATTAGAACTGCGTCAAACTTATTCTTTTTGAGGGCTGAGTAATACTCCATTGTGTATATGTACCA
>SJYC01002710.1:0-10855 GCA_006408675.1 Madoqua kirkii
TCTGAGGAGGCCTTACAAATAGCTGTGAAAAGAAGAGGCGAAAAGCCAAGGAGAAAAGGAAAGATATAAGCATCTGAATGCAGAGTTCCAAAGAATATCAAGGAGAAATAAGAAAGCCTTCCTCAGCGATCAATGCAAAGAAATAGAGGGAAAAAACAGAATGGGAAAGACTAGAGATCTCTTCAAGAAAATTAGAGATACCAAGGGAACATTTCATGCAAAGATGGTAGTGCATATGTCAGGGCTATTCTCCCAGCTTGTCCCGCCCTCCCTTTCCTCCCCTGTACCCACTTGTCCATCCTTTATGTCTGCATCTCTATTCCTGCCCTGCAAATAGGTTCATCTAGATATATGTATGTTAATATTCACAATATTTGTTTTGTCTCTCTTGACTTACTGCACTCTGTACGACAGACTCTAAGTCCATTCACATCACTGCCCATTGTGGGTTCTGGGAGAGAGTTGTAATTGGATCTCAAATGTGACGGTTTCCTGGAAGCAGAGAAACTACACAGATTTGCTTTGTGTTATCTGTGTGCATTTGACTCACAAATCTCATACTCTGAAATATTCTCCCATTATCTTTTTGCCTCATTATCCCCACCTCAGACTCTTCTGTTTCATGACGTTTTTCCTGATGACCATTTTCTTACTTTTTTTCTTGGTTCATTCCACACAGCGATCCACTGTACGTGGAATCATGAACTCTACCTACAGATAGGACTCTCTAACACTTTGCTAAATATAATTTTTCTCTTCAAATATTTCATGTATGTATACTATTTCCCTAACTAGATTCCCTAGCAAAATACCAACATTCACTTTGCTTTTATAATAGTAGTATATAATTTTTATAACACTTAACAGGATAGAAAAGAATTTTTGCTTTTGTATTTTATTCTTGCCTCTATGTTTTGAAGTAGCCATAATAATGATAAAAGATGTTCATATTTACACAAATTTTAATAATGTATTAGCATGATCTATAATTAATATATAATTAGTATTGTTATTATTTCATCATAGAGGTGAAGAATTTGAGATATAGTGAGATTAAGTGCCCAAGTCACCTAGCTATGAAATGGTGAAGGCAGAACTTTAATCCAGTGTTAACTATTCTAAATTACATTTCCTTTCCACTGACTCATCCTTTCTTTTAACACTTAATAGTGCTGAGCACATAATAATAAAGAGCTACAGATGGTTGTTTAGTCACTAAGTCGCAACTCTTATGCGACCCCATGGACTGTAGCCCTCCAGGCTCCTCTCTCCATGGGATTTCCCAATCAAGAATGCTATTCCTTCTCCAGGGGAACTTCCAGACCCATGGATTGAACCTGAGGCTCCTGCACTGGCAAGCGGATTCTTTACCACAGAGCAGGGAAGCCCCTACATTAGGATGTGTCCCTTCAAAGATGACCCCTTGTAGTCCCTTGTAAGCTATAGATTGACTGAACATGACCTTCCCTCCAGATGATCCCAGTGAACACCAACTCAGTGACAGACTTGAGAGGAAATACACTCTGCTCGGTTACTCCAGGGAGACTAGTGAATGGATCATTTTGCTCTTCAAGGCAACCAGTCTTCGGAGAACACCTTTTTTTCATTTTTGCATAGCCTGGATTTGCTTGCTCCCAGGCCTTGCTTTGGTCTTGATGCCTTTTAAATGTGGTTTTTGTGGCAGTGGTGCTTGGCACCACAATGAGGTCACTCACTGTTCAATATCAGCCTCTGGCCTGAGTTTGTGAGGGCTGGTTATACAGGCAGTGGATTAAGTGTGTGAGCACCAACTCCACAACCAATACTGGTATTTAGGATGAATAAACCTCCCAGTGAGTCTTACTCTGACCTCTGGCTTGCACCCTTGGTCTGATACACACACAGGTTGACTGGGTTCTAGAGTAGCCTCTATGGGATCCTTTGGGTCTTTGTTTTCAGGACAAACTTGGTAACTAATTGTGGGGACTGGGAAGTGGGGACATTAATCTGGCTACAGCTTTCAACACTTTACCTCTTAAAAATCTTTCCGGATTTGGCAGGGCTATTTTGGGGCTGGCATGACCTTGGATTTCCGCTCTAAACATGGTTAATCTGCCAGCTCTTGTTTTGATCCTTTCCACGAGCTCTTCTCCTGGAGGAACTAGAGGCGTGCATGTCTCCATGCGGTTTGCAAAGGTCTGGAGGAACTGAGATGGAGTGGGTACTGATTTAGAAAGCTCTTCCATTCTCAGATGCTGGTGGCAGCTATATTTAGACCCTAAGAGGCCAGTCACCACTGTTATGCCAACAACACTCACACAGGCAACCTTTATTCATGCCAGAATGGACCAGGCTTGTCATCCCTCTTGGGCCAGTGTTTTATGATGTGACTGTCACCGACTTACTTTGAATTCTTTCCCCCAAGTTCTTGCTCATGACTGCATGTCTGCCGAGGGGCTGGGATTTGGACTTAGGAAATGAGGCATTGAGGGCAGGGGTGGTGTAGGAGCTAGCAGGGAGGGAGGGGAAAGAAAGCAGAGAGGGAATAACTATCTTTCTCAACTCAGAGATAACAACTTCAATGTTTATTAAAGTCAGCACCAGGCTGAATTCAATCTATTCAAGCAATATAAAGATCTTAGAGAAATCATAAACAATTTCTCTAGGCCACATAAACCCCTGAAAAAATCAGAAGCTCTCACTGTGATTAGGGAGGACCTGCATGCCCCTGGGAAACCTATTCCAAAACTATGTTTTACTGCCACTCTCGCTGTGGCAGACAGAAATTATTGCCCCACCTCCTCAACAAAGAAGTCCATGTTCTAGTCTCCAGAACCTGTGAATACATTGTCTTACATGGCAGAAGGGGCCATGAAGATGGATTAAGGAACTTGAGATAAGGAAATTATCCTGGCTTATCCACTGTAACTATAAGGATCTTATAAAAGGGAGGCATGAGGGTCAGAGAGAGGGAGAGATGTAAAAAGGGAAACAAAGGTTTGGGTGATGTGGCCACAAGCCAAGGAATGCAAGCCACCTCTAGAGGCCCAGAAAGCCAAGGAAATAGGCTTCCTCCAAGAGCCTCCAAGAAAGCACAGCCCTGCGGACACCTTGACATTAGCCCAGTGGCACCCATCTCAGACTTCTGATGCCTAAAACTGTTAAGTTAATGAATCACTATGTTAAGCCACTACATTTGTGGTCATGTATGTGTTGGAGAAGACACTTGAGAGTCCCTTGGACTGCAAGGAGATCCAACCAGTCCATTCTGAAGGAGATCAGCCCTAGGATTTCTTTGGAAGGAATGATGCTAAAGCTGAAACTCCAGTACTTTTGGTCACCTCATGCGAAGAGTTGACTCATTGGAAAAGACTTTGATGCTGGGAGGGATTGGTGGCAGGAGGAGAAGGGGACAACAGAGGATGAGATGGCTGGATGGCATTACTGACTCGATGGACGTGAGTCTGAGTGAACTCCGGGAGTTGGTGATGGACAGGGAAGCCTGGCATACTGCGATTCATGGGGTCGCAAAGAGTCGGACACAACTGAGCGACTGAACTGAACTGATCACAGCAGTGATAGGAAATGAATACACCCCCTAAGAGAGATTTTGACACCCACAAGGAAGATGATCGCTCCCTGGGGCATCATCTCCAAAGCCTTTCTGCCTTTCATGGATTCTGGGGAGGACAGTGGATGACACAGTGCCTGATCACCTGTTGCTCGGCTTAGTTTCAAGTGGACAACACAGTGATTCAGTATCTTTATAGATTATATGCTGTTGAAAGTTATTACAAAATGACGGCTGCATTTCCCTGCGCTATACAGTATATCCTTATAGTTTATTTATTTTATGCACATTCCTTTGGGCCAAAGAATCTAAGACCTTGAAGAATTTTTCATATTAATAAAATCCTTTCCTCTTGGGAGCAAACCAGGTATACTATACTTAGTATACTTTCAGAAAACATTTTATTTTTTCATTTTGTATGTGTATGTTTAAATATATATATAATCTTTATTTGTTAGTTATACTCCAATAAAGCCGGGAAAAGTAACACACAAACCAGCCGGAAAAAAAGGCAATATCACCATCCATGTATTGTTTGAGAATTCATCTTTTGTTGAAAAATCTGTAGTTCATATATGTTATTTCTATTCGTATTTCATGATAAGTTATATTCCACAAATGACTTACCTGTTCTTTTGTTTTTAAGTATTTCAGTTGTTCCCAATTTTTGGTCTTTATAAGTTTTTCTCCAGTGAATATCTTTGTCATCTTTTTCCTTAATTCTTTAAGTTTTATTCAACTGTAGTTGACTTACAATATGAGTTTTAGGTGTACAGCACAGTGATTCTATACTCGTATAGATTGTACTCCATTTAAAGTTATTACAAAATAATGGTCATATTTCCCTGTGTTATACCATATATCCTGTTGTTTACTTATTTTATACCTAGCGGTTTAATCCCATGCTCTTCTCCTTCTTCCTTCTCTCCAAAGAAAACATTTTGTATTATTTTAAGAATTTTAGTTCTCAAAGTAATCCCTCTCTAAGGATTTTACTTCTCTAAGACGAGAGTATTAGCGTGAGTTCAGTCTTTCTACAGTCGATATAATTTTTCTCTCATTGTGCTGGGTTTAAAAAAATTGCTTACTTTGCAAGTGATTTATGTGGGTTATATGTGCTTTATTTGGGTTAAATGAAATCTGCACAAGGTTCCTGACACATCAAAGGGCTCAGTAAATATTTCTGGTCGTTATTATTTTCACCAAAGTCTAAGAGCCTCAGTTTCCTTAAAGCCCATTGGTAAGAGTGCCTGCTTTCATAGCACTGTGAAGGGTTTGGTCATTTATTACTTTGAAACAAACCCACTCTAAACTTGATAGCATAAAATGAATTTCACTTTTATGCTTTCAAGAAATATGGTTTAAGAATTCAGACAAAGCACAGTATCCAATATCTCAGGGAGACTCAAATGTCTGGGGCTAAAAAAGTTGGAAAGTGTCTTTGCTCTGAAAACTGGTACCCATGGGCTTTCCTGATGGCTAGGTGGTCAAGAATCCACCTGCCAGTGCAGGAGACTCGGGTCCGATCCCTGGTCCGGAAAGATCCCACATGTCACAGAGCAGCTAAACCCGTGCACAGTGATTGAGCTGTGCCCTAGAGCCTGCGAGTCACAATTACTGAAGCCCCACATGCTGTAGAGTCTGCATTTCGCAACAAGAGAAGCCACCACAATGAGAAGCCCACGCCCCGCAACTGGGGAGCAGCCCCTGCTTGCTGCAACTAGAGAAAAGCCTGCACAGTGACGAAGATCTAACTCAGCTGAAAATAAAATAATTTTTTAAAGATTGGCACTTACTCTTGGATCCCTCAAAGAGGTGGGGACTCATATGCAGAGCAACTGTCTACGAAAGTGCCTGGAATTTGCATATGGCTTGGGCTTCCGTCTGAATAGAAGCGGATTTCAAGAGAAGATTTTCAAAGAGACCAAGACTGAGGCTGTGACTCTTCTTCCGAGGCAGCCCCAGGAGAGAAGCAGCAGCCATTCTCCTACAGGAGGATTGTTGCAAGTGAGCCACCAAGACCATTCAGCTTGAAGAGGGTTTCAGTTAGGGGAAAAGAGAATCTGAGCCTCCTAAATTCATGGCAGTCAGCCATGTTTATCTTTCCCTTCTAAATTTATCCTTTAGTTAGTATGATTCCCATGTAATGTATTGTTCTTAAATTTCACCGAAAATATATTTATTTGCTTCCGATTTGGAAAGATGCTTTATCGATTGCTCAACAACTCAAATATGTAATTATCTTTTGCCTTAGTTAGAATCTCACTTAAGGCTGAAGTCTTAACATTCAGAATGATATGTTTCTAGTGAGGAAATGAAGTTTTACAGTTATAATGTTACGGTGATTCTCAGGCTCCAGAAACTAATATTTGCAAATGATTTTCCAAACGAAAGTTGTTCATATGGTGAATAAAGCTATCATTTTGTTCGCTTCAGAGTTGTTTGCAAGAGAGAAACAAGTAGTAATTTCTAGAATAAGCAAAAGGAAACGATTAGCTCCAGATAATGAACACTCTGTATTGACCGTGGAGGCAGCATATGGAAAGCTTGTGATGTGTATCCAAAAAGCCTTTGGTTCCTTGATGTTTATTTTGTTAAGAATTTTTTTTATGTAGACCATGTTTAGAGTCTTTATTGAATTTGTTATTATATTGTTTCTGTTTTATATTTTGGTTTCTGGCTGTGAGACATGTTGGATCTTAACTCCCTGACCAGGGATCAAACCTGCACCCCTTGCATTGAAAGGCAAAGTCTTAACCACTGGACCACCAGGGGAGTCCCACTTCCTTGATGTTTAGAATACAGTCTGCGGACATGCGTAAGCCGTGAATTTAAGTGACTATAAATGCCAGAATTGCTGTGCATTCGTAGGTTGGTCTAGAATCATCTAGCTATAATTTGGAAAATTCAAATAAAAAACAGATCCAGAAGAAGGTAAAAACAGTTATTTTTCATTTTGTTCATAGTTCTTAACGTTTTTTCTTTTATGGCTACTGGATACTGTCTCTTGATACAAGTAAGTTAACGAATTCACTCCCATGTCTAGGATTTTGGCAAAGCTCTCTCTGAACAAGAAGTGAAAGACTCTTAATTTCTCTGTTTGGTAACCTATGACTGTCTGGGTCTTTCTAGAATCAGCCTGACTGTCAGGATTTATCTATAACTTGCTTCAACTATTGTCTTCTCCAAAGTCAGGTGATAAATAATGTCTTTAAGACTTGCGTTTCATGTGGTTTAGGAAAAAAAAAAAAGAAAGATTGTGAGTCGTTGCTTCAGTTTACACATTTTTAGTTTGCGCTTCAGTTTAACATTTTAATTTGTTAATATTGCAAGATAAATGTTCAAGAGTTAGAAGTATTGATATGAATATTTATGTGATTTTGCTTCTTTGAGGAAGCTTAGCTTACACAAAATGACAAGCTCCATCTGCAAGATCATAATTAACCTGTTACCAGTCAGTTACTTTCATCTTTCTGAATGTTTTTAAAGCCTGCTTAGAAGCTGCCATCAGCCTCGTTTTTGTCTGAGTAGGCCTCCTAGCCTTCCGTTTTCCGTCCTGCAAAATACAGAGGTTGAACTTGTAGGTGGTCTCTGGATGGCTCCCTGAGGTAGAGCACCGTGCTTCTACAACACTTTTCCATAGCTCTGCCCACATCAGCATCTCCTTGGTGGCTAGTTTAAAATCGGCACTTTCTTTGGATGAAATTAAATAAGCAGGAACCAGATGCTACCATCACCGCAATAATAAAGCCCTGTCTTGAAATTCCAACTGAATCCATGTTACCTTAGCATAAAAGCTTCTTGGTGCTATTTTGCAAAAGTGATGTGTAGATAGTAACCCTGGAAACCTCGCTGATATCAGCACCTGTGTACTCCAGACCTTAGGGCCACTTTGGAATCAACCAGCTCCGGGCAGCAGTGAGGCTAAACTTCTGTGGCTTGCGACAGCCTTTGCCAGAGGAGCGAAAAACCAAAGTGCTTAAAATAAGGGCACTCTTTTGCATTGCACATATTCATGAGTACTCGCAGTCACTGTTTTGAATGTGTGCAGTGTTGGGCTGTCTGTGGTGGTGGCAGTACGGTTTTGCTCTTATTTAATATATGTCTACAAAATACAAATAAGAGGCAATTTTACAGTTGACTTGAAAAGTGAAAAATCAAGTAAAATTTTCCCATCGTTAGATTGTCGGGTAAGATAAGATAATTGCTACAGATCAAGCTTCAAAGCATTCAGGCCATACTGGAGCAGGAGAACAGAGGGTTCCATGAGGGAATTGCCCCAGAGTAAAAGACAAGTAGGGGGACTTCCCTGGTGGTGCAGTGGTTAAGACTTAAGCTTCCAATGCGGGTGTTCCAGTGGGTTCATCTTCCAGTGGATTTGATCCCTGGTTAGGGAGTTAAGATCCCACATGAGCCACAGCCAAAAAACCAAACCAAAACAAAAGCAATATTGTAACTAATTCAAAAATGATTTTAAATTGATCCATATAAAAAAATCTTTAAAGGACAAGTAGAGCTAATGTGTTTGAGGATTTTAGAAAATGTGACAGAGATAGTAGCATTGGGGGCAGGAGGAACAATAAAAATATGGAAACCAGGCATGTGGAAGAATGATGTAATCATTAACTTCCAGAGAAATGATGAAAATAATTGTAATATACTACCTAGCTGCACAGTGAACAGTATTTACATTGATTCATTCTCTGGGGGCTTGGGGCTTCCCAGGTGGCACTAATGGTAAAGAACCCACCTGCCAGTGCAGGAGATGTAAGAGACGCAAGTTCAATCCCCGGTTGGGAAGATCCCCTGGAGGAGGGCATGGCAAGCCACTCCAGTATTCTTGCCTGGAGAATCCCATGGACAGTGGAGCCTGGTGGGCTCTAGTCCTTGGGTCGCAAAGAGTCAGACACAACTGAAGTGCACACGTGCACATGCACACACACACGTGCGCACACACATGAGGGCTCGAGTGGGACACAAGGATGGCAGAGAGAGTGTGAGTTAAGTCATCTACCTGGGCAGCATGTCAACAGAAAATGTCCAAAACCCAAGAAAACCCAGTGTCAACATGTTTAGAAATATGAAAGGAAATATGAGCAGAGGTGTCAAGAATGAGTTGGCCCATCTGAGAACCACTGGTTTCAATGTATAGACTTTGCAGTGATGGGAAGTGTTTTATACGTGCACATGCACACACACACGTGCGCACACACATGAGGGCTCGAGTGGGACACAAGGATGGCAGAGAGAGTGTGAGTTAAGTCATCTACCTGGGCAGCATGTCAACAGAAAATGTCCAAAACCCAAGAAAACCCAGTGTCAACATGTTTAGAAATATGAAAGGAAATATGAGCAGAGGTGTCAAGAATGAGTTGGCCCATCTGAGAACCACTGGTTTCAATGTATAGACTTTGCAGTGATGGGAAGTGTTTTACTTATAGGAACTTAAATTGTATCTGAGAAATAAGGCTTTCTTTTCCTTTGAGAAAGAGCAAAATCATTTCTAACTTTTAAAAAGTCACCTAACCTTGGTTAGATAATATTTCCCTTATTTGTAAAATGAAGGAGATTATGATGTCAGGGTGGAAGATGAATTTCCTTCTCAGACCTGTTGCCTGATTATTTTATCCAATTCAAGTCTAAAAAGCTGA
Source organism: Madoqua kirkii (assembly GCA_006408675.1). Classification (NCBI taxonomy): domain Eukaryota; kingdom Metazoa; phylum Chordata; class Mammalia; order Artiodactyla; family Bovidae; genus Madoqua; species Madoqua kirkii. The sequence continues at coordinate 9,202 of SJYC01002710.1, forward strand.
CATTGGCAAAACCTTTACTTCGTTGCTCAGGCAGAGTAAGCTTTGTAGGCTTTTAAAGAAGATAACATTGTTCCTTAAATCACTTTCTGTAGTTTACTCTAATATCAGTAATCTATTCATGTCTAAAAGCAGCTCCTGTCAATGAGAAAGTTTTATATATCTTTATTTTTTATTTTGCCCTTAAGTTTGGCTTCAATATTATTAGCAAATTTGTGACATTGCTTTTGAAATATCAACCTCTTAAGAAAAGGGAATGTTGTTCTTTTGTCTTAATCTTTTTATTTAGCAGTGATTTTACCAACTAGGCTAGCAAATGTTAAGTTGTGGGTAAAGTGACCAAGAAGTGCTGTCCAATAGAAATATAATGCAAACCACATATGGAATTTAACTTTCTAGTAGCCACATTTTGAAAATCAGAAAAGAAAAACAGAAGAGATTAAATTTAATATATTTTATGTAACAATATATCTAAACTATGTTTTCAATATCTAATCACCATAAAGTATCCCATTATACTATCAAATATTAATAATTTCTAATGATATTTTATTCTAGTTCTTCAAATTCCAGTGTGTATTCTGCACTTAAGCACATTTCAATTTGGATGCTACATCTTCACCAGACATACTTGATCTGTATTTAGATTTTATAAAACTTCCACTTGAAAAAATAGATTGTCCTACACAAGCTATCTCAGACATACTTAGTTTTCCAGTAATTGAACTGAGTAATGGTTCATGGAAAGATGGGTTTGATAAAGGACAGAAATGGTATGGACCTATTCCAGCCCAGCGTTTCTCATGATGTACTCTGCATATAAGTTAAATAAGCAGTGTGACAATATACAGCCTTGATGTAACAGAAGCAGAAGATATTAAGAAGAGGTGGCAAGAATACACAGAAGAACTGTTCAAAAAAGAGCTTCACAACTAACATAATCATGATGCTGTGATCACTCACCAAGAGCCAGACATCTTGGAAAGTGAAGTCAAGTGGGCCTTAGAAAGCATCACTATGAACAAAGCTAGTGGAAGTGATGGAATTCCAATTGAGCTATTTCAAATCCTGAAAGATGATGCTGTGAAAGTGCTGCACTCAGTATGCCAGCAAGTTTGGAAAACTCAGCAGTGGCCACAGGACTGGAAAAAGTCAGTTTTCATTCCAGTCCCAAAGAAAGGCAATGCCAAAGAATGCTCAAACTACCACACAATTGCACTCATCTCACACACTAGTAAAGTGATGCTCAAAATTCTCCAAGACAGGCTTCAGCAATACATGAACCATAAACTTCCAGATGTTCAGGCTGGTTTTAGAAAAGGCAGAGGAACCAGAGATCAAATTGCCAACATCCGCTGTATCATGAAAAAAGCAAGAGAGTTCCAGAAAAACATCTGTTTCTGCTTTATTGACTATGCAAAGCCTTTAACTGTGTGGATCACAATAAACTGTGAAAAATTCTGAAAGAGATGAGAATACCAGACCCCCTGACCTGCCTCTTGAGAAATCTATATGCAGGTCAGGAAACAAGTTAGAACTGGACATGGAACAACAGACTGGTTCCAAATAAGAAAAGGAGTACGTCAAGGCTGTTTATTGTCACCCTGCTTATTTAACTTATATGCAGAGTACATCATGAGAAACGCTGGTCTGGAAG
>SJYC01002711.1:0-15353 GCA_006408675.1 Madoqua kirkii
GTGAACTTCTGGAGTTGGTGATGGACAGGGAGGCCTGGTGTGCTGCAATTCATGGGGTCTGAACTGAAGCCATAAAGATATTTAGTTAAGCATCTTGACCTTTAAACTGATTGGTTAAAAGTGACTTTTCTTAAAGGACAGGAGCCAACGAAAAATGTACAGATGAATACTGGTAACAGTATAGAACTCCTACAATCTCTGCCTTTTTGAGGACTCTTTACCTCTCTCAGTGTCTGTGTTGAGAACTTTGTTTCATTCAGTTCAGTTGCTCAGTCATGTCTGACTCTTTGCGACCCCATGAGTTGAAGCACACCAGGCCTCCCTGTCCATCACCAACTCTCAGAGTTCACCCAAACTCATGTCCTTTGAAAGCTTTGTTCTTTCCTTCTATTTAATAAATCCTACTTGATTGCCCCCATGAGTGTTTGCTTGTTCACCATGCAAAAGCTGGGCTGATGAAGCACAAGCCAGAATCAAGATTGCCGGGAGAAATATCAATAACCTCAGATATGCAGATGACACCACCCTTATGACAGAAAATGAAGAGTAACTGAAGAGCCTCTTGATGAAAGTGAAGAAGAGACTGAAAAAGCTGGCTTAATATAGCATTCAAAAAACAAAGATCATGGCATTTAGTCCCATTACATCATGGCAAATAAATGGGAAAACCATGGAAACAGTGAGAGACTTTATTTTTGGGGGCTCCAAAATCACTGCAGATGGTGACTGCAGCAATGAAATTAAAAGATGCTTGCTTCTTGGAAGAAAAGCTATGACCAACCTAGAGAGCATATTAAAAAGCAAAGGCAATACTTTGCTGACAAACGTCTGTCTAGTCAAAGCTATGGTTTTGCAATAGTCACATATGGATATGAGAGTTTGACAATAAAGGAAGCTGAGCACCAAAGAATTGATGCTTTTGAACTGTGGCGTTTGGGAAGACTCTTGAGAGTCCCTTGGACTGCAAGGAGATCCAACCAGTGCATCCTAAAGGACATTAGTCCTGAATATTGATTGGAAGGACCAATTGTGAAGCTGAAACTCCAATACTTTGGCTACCTGATGCAAAGACCCTTATGCAGGGAAAGATTGAAGGCAGAAGGAGAAAGGGACAACAGACAATGAGATGGTTGGATGGCATCACTGACTCAGTGGACATGAGTTTGAATAAACTCTGGGAGTTAGTGATGGACAGGGAGACCTGGCGTGCTGCAGTCTATGGGATTGCAAAGAGTGGGACACAAATAGGCGACTGAACTGAATAATTATGTTTGCTACTATTTCTGAACTGCCAATTATGTTGTATATGGAAGCACTGGAGTGATCAGTCCACACGTGTTCTGTCATTCATAACATGTATGGTTTAGTCTTAAAAGATGCATGTTAAACTGAGAAATAGAGGTGTTATTTGATATTAATGTCTCCTGACTTCCCTCTCACCACTTTGTACTCTTCTTCCTTGAAACAATATTTAAGAGTTAACTGATATAAAGAAATGTGACTTAGGGAATTCAACTAATGACTGGACAGTAGAACAGATTGAAAGTGCATTTTTAGCTGCTTTCGATTTTTCTCATTTCAAGCAAAGATTTCAGACTGTTGTGGGGGTGGCGTGGGGAAGGAAATACAGATCTGTTCACAGCTGCTACTCAAAATTCTAGCCATATAACCAGGAGAGAATTTGCCTCAAATTAAAACCCTGGGGCTTTTCATTGCCATCATAATCGTTAATATATCAATTAAGATTCATTTGGGTATCCACAGTGTGTTGGCACTACATCAAGAAAAGAAGCTGATGGTGACGGGGAAGGTTTTAACCATTTTGCTTATGTCTGAGAATGACTCAAATGGTGTAAAGAAAAAGCAGAAATAGTTAAAATTTTGTAATTCAATGGCACTTAAAATCATAAAATATTAGAACAAGAAAAATCCAACAGAACTCAGAACAAACAAAAAATGATCCAACCATTCTGTAGCATAGCTTCTTCATTTAGAAGTTGATGAAACTGAGTTCCTGAAATAGTGATGTTAAAAAAACCAATGTAAAAGTGGCAATTAGTAAAGGTTACACAACCAGCAGAAACAGGGAAAGGCAAGAAGCATACTTAGGTCTTATAACTCAAAATGCAGTGTTTTCCTCATTTTGTCAGGTTGCATTTTGATCTATTAGTGAGGATCATATTCTAAGAAAACCAGAAAATATAATATTACATATAGGTCTCTTCTTTTGAACTACGCTCTTGAAAAATAGGAGTCAAGCCATTAGCATCTACTTATTCTCTCCTATATTAGCCATTATTTTTGTTTTTGTTTTAAATTTAATTTTTTCATTGAAGTGCAGTTGATTTACAATATTAGTTTCAGGTGTACAGCAAAGTAATTCAGTTATATACCGATACATATTTATTCTTTTCCAGATAATTAGCCATTATTAATGACAGGGAGAGAGGATACTGGCGGCATGAGGGGGATGCTTTGGCTTGAGGGGCGCTTATGTAGATGAAGAGTAGGAACAATTCTGAATGTTTTTGTGGATTCCATGAGAGAGCCCTCCTTTGGCCTTTTGGGCAGATCTTTGAAGGGCAGTACTGCCTGGGAGCCAGCAGAGGGAGAGCAGAACATTGTTCTGACAATTTTCATCAAGTTTCTTCTCACTGTTTTACCTTTTGTTCTTTTTTGCACATATTTGATAAATTCCTTCAGAGTGACGAGCAAAATACTACTCTTTCCTATACTTTTAGGAAGAGCAGAGAATGCCTTTGTTGGCTAACTGGAGTTTTTGTTTAACTCATTGGCTATCATGTGAGCTGGGTTTGGAAAGTTCTTAAGCATAGTGAGAGGATTTTTTTTGATGTATGTGTCTGCTTTCCTTCAGAATACTGGGTTAATTAAGTGACTTTAAATGTATATAACCAAATGAATTATATAGATTCTCTGACTTCTAATAATTAGTTCAGGAAAATAACAATTAATAAGGTTTGGAATTATGTCACTGGAGTTTGCTGTGTAAGAGGATACATGTGTACTGTTTTCAAAGAAAGTTTGAAATTATGACTTTTTATTGCTAGAGTTTTAGAAATAGAATTCATATGTCAGTTCAAGTAATCAACTACTCATTTTTCCAGAAACATTTCATAAATTTACACATTCATTATTGCTTTTTTTTTGTATCCTCAGAGTTTGAGGAATCAAATCGAATATGATACACACTTGTCTTTAAGGAGTTCCTGAGAGACTGACACAGAAATACATCACTGAACATTTTAATGGAATATTAGACAGTTAGACATACATGTAGGGCAATAAGGCTGCATAGAATACAGAGATTCAACCCAATAAGGGGCATCTGGAGAGCTTCCTGCAGGAGGACCACCTAAGCTGTCAAAATGGATGAGTTGGAATGTACTTTATTCAATGCATTCCTTAGTCTGCCCTGTTCTTTTTCCTCAGTTTTTCTAGGTGCTTTCCTCCCACATCCACATGCTTATGGCAAGAACAGCCTTTCAACTCACTGTTACGCTGTGTCCCAAGGCCACAAGTTTTTGTCCATGAGGCCACAGTTGAAATGTTCTGGCCTAATCAATGTCCCTCCCTAGGAGTTTTCAGTATAGGTCTGAGTGAAGCTTGAGAACTGTCAGCTGCTTTGTTTTCTGCCTTTTGGTAGAGGAGAAACAATGACAATCTGAGTTATGCTGACGATGCACAGGGAGAAGCAGAGAGAAGCTGTGAAGAGAATGCGTGTTCTCCCTGTTCATGCCTCTGGTGCTGTTGTTACTTACAGTAGCTATGTAGTCACTTCCTGGTCCTTCTGTTTCATGAGACATCCCAGTCTCCTTATGATACAGTTCTCTTTTTTCTCAGGCTAGTTTGAGTTACTTTCCTTTGCAGCCGTAAGAATCCCAGCTTGTATAACGAGTTACCAGTGCAGAGAGATGGTGAAGGATGGTTCAGGGGCTTTGGGAATAAAGGTATAAACCATAAAAAAGAATGGCATGTATACAGAAACAGAAATAGTTCAGTATTAGTGAAACATATCTTAGCACTTTCTGTCTGTCATTTTAAGAGATAAAGTGGGTTATCTGTCATTTTATGGGGTCTAATTTTACTCTGAAGGCAATGAAAAACCATAGCATGATTTACACAATGGGTGATGTAGTCAGATTTGTGGTCTAGGTAGATCACTTCAGTTTCTCTAGTGGCTCAGCAGTAAAGAATCCACTTGCCAATGCAGGAAACATGGGTTCAATCCCTGGGTCAGGAAGACCCCCTGGAGAAGGAAGTGGCAACCCCCCAGGCCCCCAAGTTCTTTGCCTGGGAAATCCCATGGACAGAGGAACCTGGAGGGCTATAGACCATAGGATCACAAAGAGTTGGACATGACTCAGGGACTAAACAACAGGTCACTCTGGCAGGAGTTTCTTCAACAGTTCTCTCATGCTGCCTGTTTCCTTGCCCAGGACCCTAGTGGGTGGGGATGAGACCCAGCAAATATACTCTCACTAACCAGAGCAAACCCTAGGGTCATGACTTTTTATGACTTCATGTAATAGCTATTTAACAGTTCTTCCATCCATTCTGAAAGTACCACTAGAGCAGGGGCAATGTTTACTTTGTTTATTATGAATTCCCAAGGCCCAACTTAGTATCTGGAGCATGTGACTATTCAATAAAAATTTGCTAGTGAGTGGGTAAATAAATACTGATGAGGTAGAGGAGATAAGGTCAAGGTATATTTTGAAAGTTGGGAGTCAGGCTTGATGAGTTTGATGAGGGTTTATTATGTATGAAGCAAGAGACTGAGTACTTTGTACACATTACCTTCTTTGATCTTCACAGCAATCTTCTGTATGATGTGTAGCATACCTTTTCCAGTTTTTCAAGTGGAAGAAAAATAAGCTGAAAGAGACTGAGTACTAGGTTGAATTTATGAAATTCCATCTAATAATGTCCAACTATAGTTAATAAATTTGGAGCAAGGGGCCTGTCCAGTGCTAATCTCTGGGTCACCGTGCTGCTGCTGCTAAGTTGCTTTAGTTGTGTCCGACTCTGTGCAACCCCATAGATGGCAGCCTGCCAGGCTCCCTCGTCCCTGGGATTCTCCAGGCAAGAACACTGGAGTGAGTTGCCATTTCCTTCTCCAATGCATAAAAGTGAAAAGTGAAAGTGAAGTCACTCAGTCGTGTCCAACTCTTAACAACTCCATGGACTGTAGCCCACCAGGCTCCTCCATCCATGGGATTTTCCAGGCAAGAGGACTGGAGTGGGGTGCCATTTTGCTATACTACTGCAAAGAGATGTGAAGAATAAGGAAAAGGGGGGAGTCAAGAATGACTCTCAGTTTTTTATCATAGGTAAATGATGGCGTCTCCAACTAAAGAAGAGAACGCAGGAGTACTTCTACCAATGGAGATGATGAATTTGATTTGGGACATGTACAGCAGGGGTCCCCAACCTTCGGGGTCTAATACCTAATGATCTGAGGTAGAGCTGATATGAGAATAATATAAATAAAGTGCACAATAAATGTAAGACACTTGAATCATGCTGAAACCTCCCCCACCCCAGTTTGTGGAAAAATTGTCTTCCATGAAATCAGTTTCTGGTTGCAAAAAGGTTTGGGACTGCAAATATAGGGGATGAGGCCTGTGGGATGACCACAAGACAGTGTCTACAAGTTAATGTCCATGGGCTTGAAGACACCTTTGCTAGAGAATTGGATTCATTGGTTGTTGTTCTTAGTCACTCTGTCGTGTCACACTCTTTGTGACCACATGGACTGTAGCCCGCCAGGCTCCTCTGTCCATGGGGAGTCTCCAGGCAAGAATACTGGAGTGGGTTGCCATGCCCTCCTCCAGGGGATCTTCCCAACCCAGGAATGGAACCCAGGTCTCCTGCATTGCAGATAACATTACTGTCTGAGTCACCATTATTAAGTTGTCAATAAAATGAAGATATTAAGTGAGGAAAGTATGTTGTGTAAAGAGAACTCCTCAGGAAATATTATGTATTACAGAAGTGATTAACAGAGAATACAGTGCCATGGGAGCAAAAGGAAATAGAGAATTTGGGAAGGAGGAAATAGAGAGGAGGGAATGATCCACGGTGCTATATGCAGTGGAGAGGACTTTATTAGTGGACATATATTGAAAACTGTTCATTAGGTTTGTCAACCAGAAGTTTATTGACAACCTAAGTAAGGACAATGTCAATAAAGTAGCTGGACAGAAGCCAGACTACTCGTGGTAGGAAAATGATTGGAAAGTACAGCCAAGAAGAATAAATAATTTTTCAAGTGTTTTCAGTGAGAAGAATAAAGAGGCAAGACAGTTAAATAAGGAGTCTGGGAGAAAAGACACTGTTTTTATATATTTTAATTTTAGTCTTTTAGAAAGAGAGAGGCAATTGAGTATGTTTATCAGGTGTGAGAAAGAAGCTGGTTGAGAGGAAAAGATATTGGATAGAAGGCCTCAGAGGAGAGAGGAAAGGAGACGAAGCTCGGAGTGGAGGAGTGCACCTTGAGTTGGAGTTGGGACACCAAACTTCTGAGCTAAAGGAAAGTAGGTGGAGCCGTATGTGAATGTCTGCATGGAAGCAGAATGCTGAGAGACATCCTGCTTGATGGGTCTGGCTCTGTTGAAGTAACAGGACATCAGATTATATGCTTCAAGTAGGAGTTTTAGAAGAAAGTACAGTACTTCTTCAGTATCTGGGAGATTGGTCCCAAGACCTTCACAGATACCAAAATCTGCAGATGCACAAGTCCCTTCTATAAAATGGTATAGTTCAGTCAGCCCTTCCTACTGTGGGTTTCACATCCTCAGATTCAGCCGAGTGAGGATATGGAACCCTCAGATAGGAGGGCCCACTATAAGATTGGCATCATGTGGTTTGGGAGAGCAAACTGATCAAAGATCACCTTGAAACTCTGAATGAGGGTACAGCCAAGGTGAGACATTAAATTTGGTAAGGTTAACAATTAGTATGATTTTGAGATGTTCTTCTTAGTGTTCAGCTTTCTAGTTGACTGAACAGTGAACTCAAGACCATCACATTAATCCAGAGGTTGGTTTTTACTGGATCAGAGGTACATGAAGGATAGTTGTACACATGAATCAGAGATGCTCTGTTGACTGCTTACAGCCCCTAGAAGCTGGCAGCTATAGTTTCAAAGCTCTCCTGGGTACAAAAGACTGGCTTTGACTTGTGTAAGGCAGGCAGAAAGTTTCAACTCAGGTCCCTGCTTAAAAGCAGGACCTTCAGATTGCTGCCTTTCAATAAAAGGGTAATTAGAAAAACTAAATGTCAAAACCAAAAATTAAATAAAATTATTCTGAGAAATAAGCACTCTAAGCTTTTGCCATATGCAAATATAAAGTCTCATTTGACAATCTTCCTAGATTTTAATATGAACATTAGTCTCTCATACCAATGGAGTCTCTGGGTGTCTAGCCAAAGCAGAACTCTTTGTAGCAGTGCTTCTAGCAGCCCAGGGCAGTAAAAAGAGTTAGTGATTAAATATATAAATCATAGAAGAAAATAATTTAGGAGAGAGAATAATTAGACCTGATGAAGAGGAATATTAGAACTTTAAGAACTTGGAAAAGTACAACAATCTGATAGATACAATAGAGTAACTGTGCTTAATATTATTAAAGTGATAAAAGAAGTAAAAACCAAAAGGAAAGAGTAAGATTTCATGATATTAGAATAGGATACATGAATTCAAAAAATAGTTGAAAAGAACTATCAAAAATAAAATCATTGAAATAAAAGAACTCAATAGGAGGGAGGAGAGGTCACAGGAAAAATGAGAATTCCTGAAGTGGAAGGAAGATTTGAGAAAATTAACCAAAATGCTACAAAGATAAGTAAAGAAATGAAAAATAGGAAAAAAGGTCAAGACATAGAGGACCGTCTGGTGACCGTATATCTAATATGATGAGAGTTCTAGAGGAGAAGAGAGAGGAAAGGAGAGGCAGTATATAAAGAAATTTCCATAATTGAGTGTGTGACAGTTGTAAGCAGCATATAGTATTCTGTCTTTTTTTAGCTGACAGTCTTTGTTTTTTATGCAGTATATATTCTTTCTGTATTTAACATAATTACTAACATAATTGGATATATATTGACCATTATACGATCTCTTTTCTTTTTGTCACATTTGTTTCATGTTCCTTCTTCCCTTCTTTGTTGGATTAATCAAAAATTTTTAAAATTAGATTTCCCTTTCTCAGCATGAAAATTATGCAAGTGTTATTAGGTCCATGTGGCTATTTAAATTCAAATATGAATGTAAATTATTTAAAATAAAATAAATTCAGTTCTTCCTATCAGTACTCAGTAGCCACATATGTGTAGGCACTACTGTATTGGATGGCACACATGAAACATTTCCATCATTGCAGAAACTTCTGTTGGACAGCAGTGATCCAGATAGTCTGAAGGTCTGTTTATATCATCTGAATTTTCTCTTTTTCTTATTTCTTGGTAAACCTTGCCATCTTTCACTAAACAATGGATATTGTATATGGAAAAACTGCATTGGTTCCAGATGCTTTTATCTTCCCTCAGAAAGGATACACCTTGTTCTCTGTCACAAAGCTAGGGTAGGAGTCAGATCATTTTAATTTGATCAATAACTGAGTTGTGAATCATCTGTGTTTCAGTTTTTACTACGACAAATATACAGCTCTTTGCCCCATCTTGTGGACATAGCCATCCAGAGGTCTTAACTGAGAGGCTGTAGATGTTTATTAGGGCCTCTTCTTTTTGCTGGGTCGTATGTTCTTATTTCCTTGGCACTGTCAGACCACTGTAAACGCTGATGCTTTCATTGGCATTTTCCTTAGTTCTTACCCTCTTGCTTTGTATATCTTGAAAATTCAACTATGTGTCAAGCTTGTCTCTCCCCATCGTTGCTGTCTTTGTGATTCTGCGATCCACTTTTGGTCTTTTCTGTCCTGGCGCTGGTAGTAAAGATCCCACCTGCCGATGCAGGAGACTTAAGATATGTGGGTTTGATCCCTGGGTCAGAAAGATCCCCTGGAAAAGGAAATGGCAACCCACTCCAGTATTCTTGCCTGGAGAATCCCATGGACAGAGGAGCCTGGCGGGCTACAGTCTGTAGCACTGCAAAAGAATTGGACACAACTTAGAGACAGCACAGTCCTGTATGATTACCAGAAACTCCTGCTGCTTTGCTTATTAGGAACTACCTGCCTGCGTCTATAAGTCACTTCAGTTGTGTCTGACTCTTTGTGACGCTCTGAACTGTAGCCTGCCAGGTTCCTATGTCCATGGGATTCTCCAGGCTACAGTGAATACTGGACTGGGTTGCCATGCCCTCCTCCAGGAGATCTCCCCCCACCACGGGTGGAACCCACACCTCTTTCTCCTAGGTCTCCTGCATTGGCTGCTGAGTTCTTTACCACTAGCACTGCCTGGGAAGCCCATTAGGAACTGCACTTCACCCAAATTAGCCTTTTAGCCAGCTAAATTAGCCTTTTGAAGAAGGAAATGGCAACCCACTCCAGTATTCTTGCCTGGAGAATCCCATGGACAGAGGAGTCTGGAGGGCTACAGTCTATGGGGTCGCAAAGAATCTGACTCGACTGAGCAACTAACACAAATTAGCCTTTTATTAGGGCTTCCCTAGCAGCGTAGTTGGTAAAGAACCCACCTGCAATGCAGGAGACCCCAGTTTGATTCCTGGGTCAGGCAGATCCACTGGAGAAGGGACAGGCTACCTACTCTAGCATTCTTGGGCTTCCCTGGTGGTTCAGCTGGTAAAGAATCCATGTACAATGTGGGAGACCTGGGTTCAGTCCCTGAGTTGGGAGGATCCCCTGGAGGAGGGAAAGGCTACCCACTCCAGTATGCTGACCTGGAGAATCCCACAGTCCATGGGGTCACAAAGACTCTGACATGACTGAGTGACTTTAACTTTCAAGAATTAGGAAATTAATTCCCCAAGGGGAAATTTACTGGCTTACCTTTCTCTCTTCACTTTTCTTTAGAATCTTGGCCCTTTCAGTCCTGGTTGCCTCAGCAGCTCTTAGTGCTTTCAAATAGAGATTTTTTTTTTTTTAAATTCTTGTTCTTTTAGTGTTACTTAATACTTTTGTGGGAAACAGGTGTGACCTGAAAACTGTTCTTCCCACTTCCTTGCTTATCAGCAGATTCAAATTTACCATTGCTTGATTCTTACTTCCCAGCCTACTTCTTCAGTGTTCTGCAAGGTAATCCTGTTCTTTGTGATGTTTACTCTGAAATAAAATGTTGAAAATTAAATTCTGGCTGTGGATACTCTGTAGTTTCTAAGTTTCCCATGTTACCAAAACGATAGTTGAGAGGCGATTCTTTGTCATTGAGAACCAGAGTGTTTGTTTAAGTCTATGTGGGCTTCCCTGGTGGCTCAGAGGTTAAAGCGTCTGTCTGCAATGCAGGAGACCTGGATTCGATCCCTGGGTTGGGAAGATCCCCTGGAGAAGGAAATGACAACCCCCTCCAGTATTCTTGCCTGGAGAATCCCATGGACAGAGGAGCCTGGTGGGCTACAGTCTACAGGGGCGCAAAGAATTGGACACGACTGATCGACTCCATCTAAAAACATTTGGAAATGGGTGAGTCCAGGTATTACAAGAAAGAAACTGACCTCATGAATGGCTTATTTCAAACATGTTCATAGTTTAGAGAATGACCAACATGTTTTCCTACTGCTTTTGAATTAATTACCTTTTGGGGCAAACAGAGTAATCAGGGAATTTCCTAGCAGCCCAGTGGTTAGGGCTGTGTGCTTGTACTGCCAAGGTTATTGTTGTTGTTTGGTTGCTAAGTCGTGTCTGTGACTCCATGGACTGCAGGATGCCAGGCTTCCCTGTCCTTCACCATTTCCAAGAATTCGCTCAGATTCATCTCCTTTGAGTCAGTGATGCCATCCAATCACCTTACTCTGTCATCTCTTTTCCTCCTGCCCTCAATCTTTCCTAGCATCAGGGTCTTTGCCAGTGAGTTGAGTCTTCACATCAGGTGGTGAAAGTATTGGAGCTTCAGTTTCAGCATCAGTCCTTTCAATGAATATTCAGGACTGATTTCCTTTAGGATGGACTGGTTGGATCTCTTTGCTCCAAGGTACTCACAAAAGTCTTCTCCAGCACCACAGTTCGAAAGCATCAATTCTTCAGTGCTCAGCCTTCTTTATGGTGCAATTCTCACATCCATACATCACTACTGGAAAGACCATAGCTTTGACAGTCCAGACCTTTGTCAGCAATGTGACGTCTCTGCTTTTTAATATGCTGTCTAGATTTGTCATAGCTTTTCTTCCAAGGAGCAAGTGTCTTTTAATTTCATGATCGCAGCCACTGTCTGCAGTGATTTTGGAGCTCAAGAAAATAAAGTCTGTTAATGTTTTCAGTTTACCCTACTGCCAAGGGTTCAAGTTCAATTCCTAGTTGGGAAACTAAGATCCCACAAACCACGTGCTATGGCCAAACAGAGTAATCATCCAATGGGTACCAAGAAGTACCCTGTTTTTCAGTCTGTTGCACTCTGTCCTTTTATTGCCTTGGTTTCCTCCCTTTCCCCAAGCCCTCTGCTGGGTTCTGATAAATTTTGCTGTTCCAGAAAACCTGTTTTAGTCTATGTCTCTGGATTTCAGTGATGGACCCTTATTTTCTTAAATGGATCACCCATAAGGCAAACAAGTTTTTCTTTAGAATCACAAGTCAATCTCAGAGCACTTACATAATTGCATTTTTATGGAATAGGTCCTCTGTGCAGCAGAGATGAGAGTAGACAGTGATGACATAGTGGAGACAGAGGGCCCTGTGCTGTGGGATTATGAATAAAGGGAGTAGGATGGCATGACTAATGAGAGAAGTTCTAAGATACTCAGCTTTTAACAACTTGCTATTCTTTTTCATCATATTTGCTCTTTGACCAATTGTGTGGCATCTTAGAATTTAGTGATTACTTGTGACCCTGATACAGCTTTCTGGCATTCTTTCTCTGCTTAGTTCCCTTCTCTCTGGTGTTCTGCTATAGAAATTTCTGCTGCTCAGCCTCCTAAATTCTGATCTCTGTCTCCCTGGCTCTATAAATGAGCCTTTTTCTGACCTGCTTATGCCTTCCTTCTTTGCAGGCTGGACACTTCTTTTGGGCAGAAATTGGGAGTAAACATAAGGGGGTGAGAATCTTTCACTACCTGTTGTATAAAGTCAGAAAACAGTTCTTTTACAAAGTTTGTCCAGTTTTCTGTTTGTTTATGGTGAAAATGTCTAGCGTCAGTTAGTTACTCCATCAGGAGCAGAAGAAGAAACCATGATTTCCCAGTAGTTTATAGCAATCCAGTCGTAGGCCAGGATTAGATTTTCATACTCAGGTTCAATCCCTGGGTTGGGAAGTTCCGCTGGAGGAGGAAATGGCTTCAATAGTCTTGCCTGGAGGATCCCATGGAAAGAGGTGCCTGGTGGGCTGTAGTGTGTGGGGTCACAAAGAGTCGGACACCACTGAAGTGACTTAGCATGCATGCATTCATTTCTGAAACAATTACTAGCCAAGGGTTTGTGGTTATCATCTTTTTAAAACCAATTTTATTGTTTATTTTTAGTTTTGGCTGTGCTGGGTCTTCGTTGTAGTGTGTGGGTTTTCTCGAGTTGCAATGAGCAGAGGCTACTCTCTAGTTACAGTGCACGGGCTTTTCATTGAAGTGGCTTCTCTGTTGTGGAGCGCGGGCTCTCAAGCTCGGGTTCAGTGGTTGTGGCACACAGGATTAGTTGCTCCATGGCCATGTGGTATCTTCCTGGACCAGGGATCAAACTCATATGTCCTGCATGGGCAGGTAGATTCTTAACCACTGGGCTACCAGACAAGTTCTGTGATTATCATCTTTGATGCAGTCTATTGAGAATCTATTGAAAGATGCTTGCTCCTTTGAAGAAAAGCTATGACAAACCTAGACAGCATATTAAAAAACAGAGACATTACTTTGCCAACAAAGGTCTGTAGGGTCAAAGCTATGGTTTTTCCAGGAGTCATGTATGGATGGGAGAACTGGACCATAAAGAAAGCTGAACGCTGAAGAATCTATGCTTTTGAACTGTGGTGTTGGAGAAGACTCTTGGGAGTCACTTGGACAGCAAGGAAATCAAACCAGTCCATCCTAAAGGAAATCAGTCCTGAATATTCATTGGAAGGACTGATGCTGAAACTGAAGCTCCAGTACTTTGGCCATCTGGTGTGAAGAACTGACTCAGTGGAAAAGACCCTGATCCAGGGAAAGACTGAAGGCAGGAGTAGAAGGGGATGGCAGAGGATGAGATGGTTGGATGGCATCACTGACCCAAAAGACATGTGTTTGAGCAAGCTTCAGGAGTTGGTGATGGACAGGGAAGCCTGGTGTGCTGCAGTCCATGGGGTCACAAAGAGTCAGACACGACTGAGTGACTGAACTGATTGAGAGTCCACTCATGGAAATGAGGTTGGCACACTTTCTTAAGGACACATTTCAAAATGAGTATATATCAAAGGAATAAGAGAGAACTTTTTTGGATGAATTAAATGTTTTATATTTTGATAGTGATGCTTATTACATAGCTTAAAACTCATCAAACTGTAAACCTAAAATTAGTGAACTTACTGTAGTTAAATTAGCCTCTATAAAATCAATTTAAGAATGATTAATGCTTGCTTTTGTTGCAATATACAAAAAGCTGTATTTTTAAAAGTACAAATATCAACAGAAAAAAGAAGTCTGAATCCCAGTCTCTCAACCTTACGGGGAGCATTGCACAAAATAATATTTTAACTATAGGATTACTGACAGCCAAAAATAGAGAATCTTCTTAGGTCAGAATTCTTGACAGCTTTTCTTTCTTGCATTCTTCCCCTTATCTTTTCCTGGTCACTGCCATCTCTCAGGTAGCCAGGTTCTGTCTCTATCACACCCCACTTGAAGAGCAAGTGCTTTTCGCTCTGTTTAATGGAATGGCCTCTTTTTCCTTATAAGTGTCCATCCTCCTTAGCCTCCCTTAATAGCCTGTAGACTGAACCAACACAGAACAATGTTTATTTTCTCATAGAAATCATCTATTCTTTAGCGCCAGAGTATCTTATTGTCATTCATTTGGGGACATTGGTGAGAGAAGCCATTATACCTTCGGAATTGTTGCTCTGTGTCAGATACTAATAGTTGCCTACAGAGCATTCATCTCTCTTTCTCCTACTTAGAACTCTGAATCTGTTCCAGTATGCACCACACTCTCCTGCAGCCATGTGACTCAGAGGAAGTTGATCTTATCCTCTTTCCATGTAGCATTAGCTCAGTAAATCTCTGTTGAATGAATTGCATTGATTAAACTTTAACTTCTCATTTGGTCATCTGTTTCCCCTAGTAGACTTAGGACTGTTTCATTTACTAGTAGTGTTTACATGGTGTCTTAGGCCTGGAGACAGGGTCTCTGAAAATGTCAGTTCAGTTTAGTCGCTCAGCCGTATCCTGATTATGGTTTTTTTCCCCTCAAAACCATAGTTTTTGACTGTGGGAGAATCAAGACCCACAGACATTTCCAGTGGTTGCATTTCATGTATTAATGGAGAGACCAGTACTCATATGCTGCTGCTAAGAGAGTATACCAGTCAATTTCATGGAATAAGATACATGTCTTTGGATTGGTAGAAGGAAGTTAAGTGTTGTTAAACTAATCAGAGCTGAAAATCTTGTTCTACCAGTGTAGTTTAGGGAGAAATTTCTCATATATTTAAATGCACTATGATTTGTTTTGTCTTACTTTAAAGGGATAAAGTCTTCCTCTTTAAATTTTCTTAGGTGAAGCAATTCTTCTGTGTGAATTTTGAGTTCTATAAGTGGGTGGAATGGGCACTTTCTCATGGAACAAGGCAAGATTTTAGGCAGGTGGTTTTATAGCCTACTCAACTCACACTACTCCAGCAGTTAGACAGTTTCCCTTAAGAGTTCAGGACGACTTGAATGCATTGCCAGGTCTTAATTCCTTCTGTTTTTCTTTAAAAGAAAGAATTCTTTCGGGTTTTGATTTGGTGTCATGAATGAAAAATACTGTCATGCCATATCAACAAAGGATGCTGCAGTGTAGCCCTCAGCCACTATCACCACCACCACAGTGAGCCCAAGTGGACTCAGGATGGAGACAAATGGGCTGCCTGCTGCCCAGCCATCAGTCACTGCAGACACCCCAAGGTGCACCATGAAGGGACTCTGGATGTGAAAGCATAGGACATAGGGCCCAGATAGCTGAGATGCACATCAGAGAATCATCTCAATGAGCCCAAACTCTTGTTTCTTCCACTACATCAGTTCATTTCAGTCCCTCACT
>SJYC01002712.1:0-41364 GCA_006408675.1 Madoqua kirkii
ACACCCCAAGGTGCACCATGAAGGGACTCTGGATGTGAAAGCATAGGACATAGGGCCCAGATAGCTGAGATGCACATCAGAGAATCATCTCAATGAGCCCAAACTCTTGTTTCTTCCACTACATCAGTTCATTTCAGTCCCTCACTCATGTCCAACTCTTTGCAACCCCATGGACTGCAGCACACCAGGCCTCCCTGTCCATCACCAACTCCCAGAGTCTACCCAAACTCATGTCCATTGAGTCCGTGATGACATCCAACCATCTCATCCTCTGTTGTTCCCTTCTCCTACTGCCTTCAATCTCTCCCAGCATCAGGGTCTATTCAAATGAGTCAGCTCTTCTCATCAGGTGGCCAATGTATTGGAGTTTCAGCTTTAACATCAGTCTTTCCAATGCACATTCAGGATTGGTCCCCTTTAGGATTGACTGGTTGGATTGCCATACAGCCCAAAAAACTCTCCAAAGTCTCCTCCAACACTAGAGTTCAAAAGCATCAATTCTTCATTTCTCAGCTTTCTTTATAGTTCAACTCTCACATTCATACATGACTACTGGAAAAACCATAGCCTTCACTATGTGGACTTTTGTTGGCAAAGTAATGTTTCTGCTTTTTAACATGCTGTCTGCATTGGTCATAACTTTCCTTCCAATGAGCAAGTGTCTTTCAATTTCATGGCCACAGTCACCATCTGCAGTGATTTTGGAATCCCCAAAATAAAGTCTGTCACTGTTTTCACTATTTTCCCATCTATTTGCCACAAAGTGATAGGACCAGATACCATGATCTTAGTTTTCTGAATGGTGAGCTTTAAGCTAACTTTTTCACTCTTCTCTTTCACCTTCATCAAGAGGCCCTTTAGCTCCTCTTCACTTTCTGCTACAAGGGTGGTGTCATCTGCATATCTGAGGTTATTGATATTTCTCCCGGCAATCTTGATTTCAGCTTGTGTTTCTTCCAGCCCAGTTTTTCTCATGATGTACTCTGCATATAGGTTAAATAAGCAGGGTGACAATATACAGCCTTGTCGTACTCCTTTTCCTATTTGGAACCAGTCTGTTGTTCCATGTCCAGTTCTAACTGTTGTTTCTTGACCTGCATACAGATTTCTCAAGAGGCAGGTCAGGTGATCTGGTATCACCATCTCTTTCAGAATTTTCCATAGTTTATTGTGATCCACACCGTCAAAGGCTTTGGCATAGTCAATAAAGGAGAAATAGATGTTTTTCTGGAACTCACTTGCTTTTTCCATGATCCAGTGGATGTTGGCAATTTGATCTCTGGTTCCTCTGCCTTTTCTAAAACCAGCTTGACCATCTGGAAGTTCACAGTTCACGTATTGCTAAAGCCTGGCTTGGATAATTTTGAGCATTAATTTACTAGTGTGTGAGATGAGTGTAATTGTGCTACAGTTTGGGCATTCTTTGGGATTGTCTTTCTTTGAGATTGGAATGAAAACTCACCTTCTTCAATCCTGTGGCCACTGTTCAGTTTTCCAAATTTGCTGGCATATTGAGTCCACTACATAGAAAAGCACTAAATTCATTAAGTTGAGATGTCTGGCTTTCTTTAATTAATAGTAATCTTTTGATATTCCTGACCACCTGGTTTTTGTTGCAAAATCCTACACATCCTGGCTGTTCTCTTGAGTCTTGGGAGCACTCTCTCAGAGCTACCTGAGAGGCTGCCTTCTAGACTGAAGTCCTCATGAAGTCCATCAAATAAAACAATATTCTCAACTTTTTAGGTTGTGCACTTTTTCCATTTGACTTGTTGTATAAACTGTTGGCAAAAGCTAAATTCTCCTGAGAATCTGAAAGCTAAACTCTCCTGAGAAAACCACAATATCTCGAATCACTGAGACTTCCATGACCCATCCTTGTCAGATGTCTGGGTAGGGAATGAAGAAGGGCACATTCTAGTAATCTTGTACCAGTCAGACCCTGTAAAGCAGGAAGGGAATGTGTGGGTCCATAAGAAAAACAAAAAACAAGCAGGAGAAAAGGTAGAGAAAAAGAGAAAGTGACTGATTAGATTCCTAGAGCTGCTCTATCAGATAACTGCAAACTAAAAGCAGAGACATTTATTGGGTAATAGTTTGGGAGTTCAAACTCGAAATGTTGAGAGAGCCATGCTCTCTGAAGGCTCTCAGATCCTTCCTGGCCTCTTCTGGGCTTCCGGGGTTGCTGGCAATCCTCAGCTTCTAGACATATCACTGCAACCTCTTTCCTCTTGCATTACACTATAAGCAGAAGGAGGAACCAGGCTGCACCTTCCACACTTTGCTTAGAAATCTCTTCAGCTAAATGGTCTACTTTACACCCAAATAGTAGAACAGGCTGTATCCCAGGATACAGCAAGCCACATGTCTGATTTCGTTCTTCCCTGAAGTGCCTTGTGGTCTCTTACAGCTCCCAAGAAACATGATCAGACACTGAGTCTGGCTTTCTGGACAAGATTTAGGTCATTTAATAAGGGCCATTTGGATCCACAATGATAACTCTAAACAATGAATATAATTTAAGAAATTTTGCTGCCATAGCAAGCACATGAAGAAAAAGCTTTCCACTTCACAAAACTGAAGCACCCACCATGTAATAGGGCAACATTTCTGTCTCTTTAAAACAGTTTCTTCATTGGCCCCACCCAATCTGCTTTCTGGCTCCGAGGTCTCAGAGGTGCAGCAGTTAGAGCAAAAGCAGGGGCTCAAACAGCTTCTCTGGAGGAAACTAGACAGCTCATCAAGCCCTTAAATCAGGTGAGCCTGGCTGAGAACAGATCCCAGGGAGACAGAGCTGCAGGGACAGTAGGATAGGGGAGTCTGGGGAGGGCTTGGATTCTGGCCTGAGAAGGGACCAGGTGCTGTGCAAACAAGTCAGGAGGATGCTGCCAGAGTGGGGGAGGTGGCAGTAGGGAGGGGAGTAAGGATGTCTGTTAACACATTGTCCGTGCGTCTCATTTTAACAAGACAACCTTTTACTGAATATTGCAACTTTCCTCCAGGAATCCCCAGAGGCTCAGTGGTAAAAAATCCACCTGCAATGCAGGAGATGCAGGAGATACGGGTTCAGTCCCTGGGCTGGAAAGATCATCTGGATGGGGAAATGGCAATCCACTCCAGTTATTTTCGCCTGGGAAATCCCATGGACAGTGGAGCCTGGCAGGCTGTAGTCCATGGGATCGTAAAGAGTCAAACACCACTCAGAACACATGCAGGCACCTTCTATCCAGTTGCTGTTGGAATCCAGAGTTTTCCCTTAGTGTCTTCGAGGCAGGTCTTTAGAACTACAAAGTAATTTAGGTCATTTTGTCTAAATACCTTGTTGAATTTAATTTAATTTTATATTGCAGTACAGTTTATTTTTATGTATTAGTTTCTGGTGTACAGGTAAGTGACTTAGTTATATATATACATACACCTACTCTTTTTCAGATTCTTTGCCACATAAGTTATTACTGAGTATTGAGTGGATAAGGAAATGACAATCGTCTCCAGTGTTTTTGCCTGGAGAATCTCAGGGATGGGGAGCCTGGTGGGCTGCCATCATTGGGATCGCACAGAGTTGGACAAGACTGGAGCAACGTAGCCACAGCAGAGTATTGAGTAGAGTTCAATATGCAACATGCTTTACAGTAAGTCCTTGTTGGTTTTATGGAAATAGAATCCCTGAGAACATGGCGACTCCATGAGACCTTGGTGAATTCATGAGATAATGGATTACCCAGGAAACTAATGGCAGAGGAAACCTAGAACTCAGTTTGAATTCATTTCAATACTTAACAGAGAGAAGTTGTGTCCCTAGTAGGATGACAGATAAGTTGGCTCTGGTGACAGGGTTAGCTATTCTAAAGAAAAAATATCAGTGAAACCCTCCCCTTGCCTTCTCTAACTACACACATGCTACCTGTTCACCATTTGGCAAAGAGAGTGAACTGTTTTCCCTTAATCTACCTCTGATCTGATGTAATCTATGGAATGATGAAACAGAGAAGGAATCTAGAAGAGGCTGGAGTGTGTAGTGGTTAAGAGTGACCGTGGTAGTCAGACAGACTTTGAATTGGGTCCATCTCTTCTCAGTAGTAATTTACACCATGACTGTGGGCAAGTGTCTCAGAACTCTTGAGCCACATCAGTTTCTTCATTTAAACAATTCTGATAATAAAATTTCTTCCCTGAATGTTTTTTTGGGGAGTGAGACACAGTTATCTCTTGAATAACACAGGTTTGAATTGTGTGTGATTTAATTTATATATTGTGCCTCATTTTTGCATCACATTATCTTTGTGATTATTATGTAATCAAATTGATATTCTTTTTCCTTCAGTTCGGTTTAGTTCAGTCACTCAGTCGTGTCCAACTCTTTGCAACCCCATGAATCACAGCACACCAGACCACCCTATCCATCATCAACTCCCAGAGTTCACTCAGACTCATGTCCATCAAGTCTGTGATGCCATCGAGCCACCTCATCCTCTGTTGTCCCCTTCTCCTCATTCTCCAATCTCTCCCAGAATCAGGGTCTTTTCCAATGAGTCAACACTTCACATGAGGTGGCCAAAATATTGGTGTTTCAGCTTTAACATCAGTATTTTCAATGAACACCCAGGACTGATCTCCCCTAAAATGAACTGGTTGGATCTCGTTGCAGTCCAAGGGAATCTCAAGAATCTTCTCCAACATACAGTACAAAAGCATCAATCCTTCACCACTCAGCTTTCTTCACAGTCCAACTTGCACATCCATACATGACCACTGGAAAAACCATAGCCTTGACTAGATGGACCTTTGTTGGCAAAGTAAAGTCTCTGCTTTTGAATATGTTATCTAGGATGGTCATAGCTTTCCTTCCAAGGAGTAAGCATCTTTTAATTCCATGGCTGCAATTGCCATCTGCAGTGATTTTGGAGGTTCCCCCCCCAAAAAAAGTCTGACACTGTTTCTACTGTTGCCCCATCTATGTGCCATAAAATGATGGGACCAGATGCCATGATACGAGTTTTCTTTTCTTTTTTTAAAATTTGTTATTTATTTTATGATCTTAGTTTACTGAATGTTGAGCTTTAAATCAACTTTTTCACTCTCCTCTTTCACCTTCATCAAGAGGCTTTTTAGTTCCTCTTCACTTTCTGCCACAAGGGTGGTGTCATCTGCATATCTGAGGTTATTGATATTTCTCCCAGCAATCTTGATTCCAGCTGTGTTTCTTCCAGTCCAGAATTTCTCATGATGTACTCTGCATAGAAGTTAAATAAGCAGGGTGATAATATACAGCCTTGACGTACTTCTTTTCCTATATGGAGCCAGCCTATTATTCCATGCCCAGTTCTAACTGTTCTTGACCTGCATATAGGTTTCTCAAGAGGCAGGTCAGGTGGTCTGGTATTCCCATCTCTTTCAGAATTTTCCACAGTTTATCATGATCCACACAGTCAAAGGCTTTGACATAGTCAATAAAGCAGAAATAGATATTTTTTCTGGAACTCTCTTGCTTTTCCAATGATCCAGTGGACGTTGGCAATTTGATCTCTGGTTCCTCTGCCTTTTCTACAATCAGCTTGAACATCTGGAATTTTACAGTTCACGTATTGCTAAAGCCTGGCATGGAGAATTTTGAGCATTACTTTACAAGTCATCAAATTTATTTCACTAAGAAACATTGTGTAAATGACATGTGTCGTCTTCCAGCATCCTGAAGCAAGTCATATCAGTTATGTTTATTCTTCCCCCTTAGCTACGGGCTCCTCTAGCTAAGCCCCTGGACTGCCTCTTTGTCCTCTTTGTATGACGGCCTCCAAGCTGGTCATATTGAGGACAGCAAACGGGAGCTTCTACCAAAGGAGCCTTCAGACATCTTGCCCAGTGTCCTGAAGAAACCGGCCTCCTAAGAGATGAAGTCACTTGCCTTGGGCCTAAAGAGTGAATTAGGAAAGAACAAGAATCAACCCAGGTCTCTAAGCTCCCAGGGCTAGAAAGGATCTACGGTTCTCAGGAAATAGCTGCTGAAGATGTGTATAAGAGACAGGGTCTGTTGTTCCAATGTCCAGTTCTAACTGTTGCTTCCTGACCTGCATACAGATTTCTCAAGAGGCAGGTCAGGTGGTCTGATATTCCCATCTCTTTCAGAATTTTCCACAATTTATTGTGAGCCACACAGTCAAAGGCTTTGGCATAGTCCATAAAGCAGAAATAGATGTTTTTCTGGAACTCTCTTGCTTTTTCAATGATTCAGTGGATATTGGCAATTTGATCTCTGGTTCCTCTGCCTTTTCTAAAACCAGCTTGAACATCAGGGAGTTCACGGTTCACGTATTGCTGGAGCCTGGCTTGAAGAATCTTGAGCATTACTTTACTAGCATGTGAGATGAGTGCAATTGTGTGGTAGTTTGAGCATTCTTTGGCATTGCCTTTCTTTGGACTTGGAATGAAAACTGACCTTTTCCAGTCCTGTGGCCACTGCTGAGTTTTCCAAATTTGCTGGCATGTTGAATGCAGCGCTTTCATAGCATCATCTTTCAGGATTTGAAACGGCTCCGCTAGAATTCCATCACCTCCACTAGCTTTGTTCGTAGTGATGCTTTCTAAGGCCCACTTGACTTCAGATTCCAAGATGTTTGGCTCTAGATTAGTGATCACATCATCATGATTATCTGGATTGTGAAGCTCTTTTTTGTACAGTTCTTCTGTGTATTCTTGCCACCTCTTCTTAATATCTTCTGCTTCTGTTAGGTCCATACCATTTCTGTCCTTTATCGAGCCCAAAATGTAAGAGACCTGAAAGAAAATTCCAAAAAAAAAATATGGGACTTTTATTAGTCAGCATTGGTTAGACTATACTGCAACAACAGATGTTTCCCAGGTCTTTAGCAGCTTAATACAAAAGCTTAATTTCTAGCTTATGTTACATGTTCATTACAGGTTAATGGTGAGGGAATGGGCATGCTGGACTCTACAAAGTCACTCAAGAACCCACCCTGATACAACCTCCATAGTCCCTTAGATGCACCACCTAGAAAACCCAGGCTTCCTGATTGCCAAGGTAGAGAAAAGGAGAGTCTAAAGAACTGAGGCTCTTCTTTGTCCATCATTCTCCTTTCATTAGGCAGGTCTAATCACATAGCTTTGTACAACTATAGCAATTGAGAAATACAGCTATTTGCCCAGAGGCAAGGAAGGCCAGATATTGGTATTAGATCATGTCTCTAAAAGTTGCAAAATGTGAAAATAAAACTGAAAATCTGAATTCATAAATCTAAATTAATAAAAAAAATTCAAAGTTTAAAAATGAAGAAAATCCACAGTAATAATTAAATGTTGACTTTGTTATTGAGTATTCATAAATACTTCAGTGCTTTTGAAAATTTTATTTCTTAATTTCAAAGTCCTCAATAAGTATAACTGATACAAAATCATACTTCATGAATTATATGTGCTATTTGTATCAATGATTCACACAATAAATTGTAAGACTGTTTTCATGACTTTTACTGGTACATTTAAAAATGCTTGAGGAACTTCCCTGGTAGTCCAGTGGCTAAGGCTCTGCCCTCCCAATGCAGGGGGCCTGGGTTCAATCCCTACTCAGGGAACTAGATCCCACATGCCACAACTAAGTGTTTATATGCTGCAAGTAAAAAGATCCTCTGTGTGTGTGTGTTAGTCGCTCAGTCGTGCCCGACTCTTTGTGACCCCATGGACTTCAATCCACCAGGTTCCTCTGTCCATGAGATTTTCCAGCTAAGGACACTGGAGTGGGTTGCCGTTTCCTTCTCCAGGGGATCTTCCCAATCCAGGGATCAAACCCGGGTCTCCTGCACTGCAGGCAAATTCTTTTCCGACTGAGCTACAAAGATCCTACATGACACAATAAAGATCCAGGATCCAAGACCCAATGCAGCCAGATAAATAAATAAACATATTTAAAAATAAATAAATATGTAATAATGCTTGAAATGATGTGTGGTCTCTAAAATCAAGAAATCCTAAGAAAGCATTTTAATAGCCCTTCCATGAGGGTATGGTCTTTCTTGCTTGCCATTTTTTCTCTGGATCCCTGACAGTGGAAGAAATTGCAAATACTTGTTAAACGACTGAACAAATAGATAAAATAATTGTTTGTACTTTTGAGGACGGTATACTCTTAGTGAAGAAACTGATAAATAAAAATATTCAATACATTTCTGTAAATGTTGCCAGTCAGAGTCCCAGTTGGAAAGAGCTGGAACACACAAAAATTGAATAATGTGAGGTGAACTTAAGGGAGATATGGCACAAAGGAAGGAGGAGGAAGCAGTAGCTGGAGAAAGGGACACCTAAAGAAAGGTGACTTTAGGTCCAGGGATTCAGTTAGCCTGACGCAACCTTTTCTGGATCAGACAGAGAAAGTGAGTTGGGAAAGTCCATGCCAGGCAGAGGGAATAATATTTGGCAGGACACAGGGGTGTGAAAAGTCCTCTGTGTTGAAGAAGTAGTGAGAAGCACAGCGTGTTGAGAGCAGGTGGGGAAGGAAGGATCTGGACTTGATGGAACTAGAGAAAAATGGGACTGCTCCATGAAGGGCCCATGGAAGTGGGATGTTCCTTTGTTGACACGGTACATAGGAAACCAGCCCCTCCAAAACATCCCTGGAGTCCCTGGACCCAGCATCCTGGGCCTAGATGCTTCTCACATGCTCCCACTAAGCTGCAGAGTTGCCTTGGCACAGCAGCGCTCTGGCTGCTTTAAGGCTTTGACCCACCCACTGTGCCTTGTGGGCTTCCCAGGACTTGCTGCCAGGTGACTGTGGCGCCCGCTCCGTCAGGTGCGGATAGTTGTCAGTTCCGTCCACAGGTGCAAGAGCAGTGGTGGGGTGTTTGAGTTTGCTCCCCAGGATCCATCCAAAGGCTAGGAAGCCAGATGCAGGCATGCTAGCTGTGGGTAGTTAGTGGGAGAGTAGTTGTGCTGATGAACCTACAGATGCCTCTTTTAGTGCCTGCAGACTTCAGCTCTGACCTCTAGTTTGCATTCTTGCACTGTCCACATGCCCAGATATCTCATTCAGAGCTTTCGTAGTTCTTCCACACTCCTGCTGGTCTGCTTCATGGCTGATTTCCAGCTCATTTTCTCTTGTACTCCTTGTATGATCACCCCCTGGGAAGTGTTCTCTGGTTCAATTAAATTACCATAGGCCATACTTGCACTAAGCTATACTCAGAAGGATATAGGTCAGTAAAATAGAGAACTAATAAGGACCTAGCACAGGGAACCCTGCTCAATACTCTGTAATGACTTACATGGCGTGTGAACTATGTCTCTTCAGTTGTGTTGGGCTCTTTGCAACCCCATGGACTGTAGCTCACCAGGCTTCTCCGTTCATGGGATTCTCCAGGCAAGAATACTGGACTGGGTTGCCATTTCCTTCTCCAGGATATATATATATATATAATATATATAATACACATATATGTATATATTATTTATATAATTTATAAAAAATATATGCATATATTATTTATATAATATATATATCAGAATAGAATCTATATGTATATGTGTAACTGATACACTTTGCTGTACAGCAGAAACTAACACTGTAAATCAGCTATATTCCAATAAACATTGATTACCAAAAAAAAGGATATAGGTCAGGGAAAGCAGCATGTCAGTAGCAAGGCATATGTTTCTCTTTAGTGGGAGTAGTCTTCATAGCAATGCCTACAGCCATCCAGGAGCCATTCTTTTTTGCACCCCCCACCAAAGTTTTAGTGTGAAAATAGATGGTCCATTTGGGTAAGTACAACATACACCCTGGCTTAGAAACACTGTTTCTCAAGTGTAACCTAGTGTCTCATGTTACGATCTCAGGCATGGGAACATGTTCCTGCAAGGGACATGTTTAGTTACAAGAGTTATCACTTCCAAAGCTATAGATTCCAACCAAGAATCTATGGTTCATATACATAACTTTTGACCCAGATGCTACTTATGAATCCAGAATTGTTTTCCCCATAAGTGCTGTTGCTTAATGACACAACTGCTCTCTTAACTTTATCAACTTTTCAGGGAAACAGTGCTAAAATGTTAACCCAAGGGCAATTTTGTAGGAAAGGATGTTGTTAACCATTTATCCAGAGGAATTTTCATTGAGAAGATATGACCTGAACAAAGACTTGAAGGAGGTGAGGGAGTCAGCAGTGTGACTCTCTGGTGAAAAGCTCTCCAGGCAGAGGGAACAGTCAGTACAAACACCTGAGGTGGAGGTATGTCTGGGATGAGTGAGGAACATCAGGGTTGTCAATACACCTGGAATAAGGTGACTTAGTCCAAGAGTAGTAGGAGCTAGTCAGAGGTAAGTGATGGGGATATAGCTTAGGTGGTATGCCCTAGGACACTGTCAGGACTCTGGGTATTTCTCTGAGTAAAATAGAGAGCTATTAGAGAGTTTTGAAAGTTGTCTTGCATTTATGGGACTCATTCTGGCTGTTGGATTAGTCAGTTCTTGGGAATAGACTGAGCAAGTGTGGGAGACAATGACTTGGGAGGACGCCGATGCAGGGAGTCAATATGGACGGTACTGTGGGCTCAAGCAGTGGCAGTTGCAAGTGGGGGGCACTAGTCACATTCCTGATACATTATAGACAAAATGTGCAGTTCCATGTTTAGGTTTGCATTTATCTATAAAATGTAACTTATTAAGCTTATTCAGATATCTGTGTACATGAATATAGAACATAGCTACAGCAAGGTGTCCTGAGAAATTTGATATATGGCCAGTAAGTGTTCAGTCTTTGACAGTGAAGCAAGTCAAAGAATAATAAATCTTCAAGCTCAAACACACTTCATTTGAGTTCATTCAGGAGTCTTTTTGAGTGTGATTAGTAAAAAGCCAAATGTCTCAAGTCAAATCTGCTCGCAGAGTTTAATACTGGGCAGAATAAGGACTAGATTCTGGACTATGGTAACTTCTTCAAAGTAATACCACCCTGAGAGGGCTCATTTTACTATTAACTCTTTCCCATTGGTGTTAGAATAGTATATTTCCTAATAGAAGTGGATAAACTGGCTTTTGGTTAACAAATCAGATTTTATCAGTAAATTTGTAAATTTCAAGGTGAATTGAAACTCTGGAACTTAAACATTTCTGTGTGAACTGATAAAATAGAAGCCATCAAAACTGAAGACCTTATTCCGTTCACCAGCATATAATAATGTGAACTTCATCAGTGGCTAGCCAGTTCCTCTCCTTGATATATAAAAATAAAAATGAAAAAAACAAAAATGTATATATTTTCCTGCTTGCAGGATGTGTATAAACAGGAAATACAAATTGTAATAAAATTTAGTGAAACTTTTTTTGGGAAGATTACCCAAGAACTCATGGTTGTAAGATACAGTGTTCGGTCCTCTTACCTCTTAGTGTCTTCCCACAAATGTGAACTCTTTCTTGAAAGACTTTATGTGGCTTCCAGGGTACTTTGTTCTCGTGATGTTTCTTCTACTTGGAATACTTTTGGCTTTCGTTTGCTTTTATGGGCTCATCCATCATTCCGACCTCTAAATGTTGGGGTTCCTCACGTTCAGTTCTCATACCTCTTCTATTCTGTCTGTACTCATTCCCTTAGTGACTTAATTCAGTCCCTTAACTTTAAAGACCACCTATATAAATTCAAATTCACATTTCCAATTCTGATCTCTTTTCTGAACTCTAGGCTTTTATATGAAAACTGTTGACATTGCCACTTGGTATCTAAAAAACTTCTTAACTCTTAACATGTCTTAAACCAAATTCTTGATTTTTACTTTATTCTCACCTCCTCCCACCAAAAAAGGAAAGTAAATAAGAAAAGCTGGTATTGTGTTATTAGGGTTATGGGTACATTTCCCTTTAGCTACTTGCTCAGGCCAAATACTTCAGAGTCATCCTTGAATCTTCCTCCTCATATCCTGTATGAAATTGTGCAGCAATTTCCTTTGGCTTTACTTTCAAGTAAAGTACCTAAATCCTGCCTCTTTCCATCACTTCAGAGACTGAAACCCATATCCAAGACATCCTCATCTCTTGTCTGGTAAATGATAAGAACCTTCTCATGGTCTTCCTGCCTCCTCTCTTCTTGCCTGTGTGTTGATTAACTTTATGTGTTACCCTAATTGGGCCATGGGTGCCCAGATATTTAGTCAAACATTATTGTGGGTATATCTGTGAGGGTGTTTTGGATGAGACTAGCATTTGAATTGGTAGACTGAGTAAAGCAGATTGCTGTGCATAATGTTGGTGATCTTTATCCAGTTAGTTACAGGCCTGATTAGAATAAAAGGTAGACCCTCTTGTGAGTAACTGGGAATTCCCGCTGAATGTCTTGATCTGGGACATCTGCTCTTTTCCTGCTTTCAGATTTGAACTGACAAATCATCTCTTCTTGAGTCTTGAGCCTGCCCGCTTTTAGACTAGATTTTACGCCATCAGCTCTTCTGGTTTTCCTGGCCTTCAGACTTAAACTGGAACTATACTACCTGCTCTGCTGGGTCTCCATTCCGCCTGCTGACTGCACATCTTGAGACTTCTCAGCCTCTGTAATCTTGTAAATTCCTTATAATGAATTACTCTCTCTCCTATCTATCTATCTATCTATCTAATCTTCTACTCGTTCTGTTTCTCTAGAGAACCTTGACTGGTACACTCCATAAGTCTATCCTCTCAAAGCAGCCAGAGGAATCCTTTAAGAAAATAAATTTGATCACATCAGTTTCCTGCTCAAAATACTCCAGCGGTTTCTCCTCATGATTGGAGTAAAATTCTAAGGTATCTCCTTTAGCACCCTGTATGAGCTGGCCTACCTTGTTCCCTGATGCCCCCTGTGTCTCATTGACACTCTCTGTGTTGTCCCTCAGTGTTAGGCTGTCTTCCTTGCTGTCCCTTGAACACAAATCTAATGTCCATGTCAGCATTTTTAAACATGCCATTCCCTCAGCTTAGAATTCTCCTCTTCAGTTTATCTTGGCTTATTCCTAATAAGTCCAAGAATCTACCTAAACGTTAATTATTAGGAAATCTTTCCCTAATAACCACTCTTTCACTCTCAATCTCTTTATCCTACTTTATTTTTTTCTCGGGCTCTTGCTTGACATTTTATTAGTTACACATTTATTTAGTCTTTGTATTTATTCAGTCTTTATCTGTATTCAGTCTTTATCTGTCTCTTCTGGTTAGAATATAAGATCCATGAGGTCAAGACTTTGTTTTACGAAATGCTTTTGACCTGTCTGTATGTGGTAGGTGCTCAATCAATGTTTGTTGTTGAACAAATGCCTGGAATATAAATAACTGCACTTAAACGTCAGATATGTGTTGTTGACTCATGCTATTGCTGGGGGCAGTCTTTTAACCTGATCATAACTCACTCACTTGCTTTGTGCAGAGGCCTTTTTGCATGCTAGAGTTGGGCCTCACTTAGTTCTCCAAGGATTTCTTAATTTAGGACATTCTACAGGTAAACCCATAGGTATATGCTTGTGTTTTTAGATATCTTAATTAACACAAAGAGAGAACTATTTTCCTTATTAACAGAAATTCTATCTATGTCCCTTTTTCCTTCAATGGTCAGCTGAAAATAGGAACTAGAACATGTGATCACATGTGACCAGATGGAAGTTTCTTAGCCTCATCTTGCTAAGTGGATGGTCTATCCTGAGTTCCAAATAACTGACTTAAAATTTTCAAAATGTTAAATAACATTATTTATTTTTAAAGATAGGTGAAATATATTTTAGGAAATTGCCCATAATGTCTATGACATAAAAAAAAATAAAGATGTACTCATGGTAAACCTGGTTCAAATGGTATAGAAAGGTTCTAAATGATTCCCAGTCTCTTATCCAAAAGTACTAACTATAAATAGTTTTTTGTGCTTCTTTCCAGAAAAAAAATTATGTCTACACTAGCATCTAGAAATATTTCTGGTTTTTATTCACAGAAAAGGATCATACTTTACACTTTATTCTACACTTGCTTTTGTAACTCAGTAATATGGCTTGGCCATCTTGCCATTATCAGCTAATGTAAGTTTCCCCTCTTATATCATGGGCTGTATGGTTTTCCATAGTATAGATGTCATATTTTGTTAATAAGAACTGTAATACTAAAAGGATTTATTGTTTCCATTTTTGACTACAGTAAGCACCCTATATCATATCTTGCAAGTGTGGCTGTAGATAAATTCCTTGCAATGAATTGCTGGATCAAATGAATCAAATTTCTCAGATTTTGGAAGATAGTGGTAAATTGTCTTCAAAATGTTATATAAATCTATACTGCTACCAATAGTGTAAGTCTTGGTCCAATTTTTAAATTTTAAAAATTATGACCAATTTTTTGAGCAGTACTAAACGCTTACTCCTTGGAAAGAAAGTTATGACCAACCTAGATAGTATATTCAAAAGCAGAGATATTAGTTTGCCAACAAAGTTCCGTCTAGTCAAGGCTATGGTTTTTCCTGTGGTCATGTATGGATGTGAGAGTTGGACTGTGAAGAAAGCTGAGCGCCGAAGAATTGATACTTTTGAACTGTGGTATTAGAGAAGACTCTTGAGAGTCCCTTGAACTGCAAGGAGATCCAACCAGTTCATCCTAAAGGAGATCAGTCCTGAGTGTTCATTGGAAGGACTGATGCTGAAGCTGAAACTCCAATATTTGGGCCACCTCATGAGAACAGTTGACTCATTGAAAAGACCCTGATGCTGGGAGGGATTAGGGGCAGGAGGAGAAGGGAATGACAGAGGATGAGATGGCTTGATGGCATCACTGACTCGATGGACATGAGTTTGAGTGAACTCTTGAGTGAACTCTGGACGTTGGTGATTGACAGGGAGGCCTGATGTGCTGTGATTCATGGTGTCGCAAAGAGTTGGACATGACTGAGTGACTGAACAGAACTGAACTGAACTGAATGTCTTGTTTTGGTTGGCATTTCTTTAATTAATTATGAATTTTTCCATTCATACTGGTCATTTTTTTTTCTATAAATTATTTTTTCACTTATTTTGCTTAATTTTATTAGATTGTCTTAATCTTGATTCATAAAACTTTTCTATATGTTAAAGAAATTATTCCTTTCATATATGTATTACAAATATCCTCTCCAGTCTTGAATATAATTTTTAATGACTAAATTTTAAAAATGTAGCCATATGGGGTTGCACAGATTTGAACACGACTGAAGTGACTTAGCAGCAGCAGCAGCAGCAGCAGTCACATGATTTCTGAATTGTATCTTGCTTAGAAAGGCCTTTGCCATTCTGAGATTTTGAATGCATTCATTGATTCTTTTAGAACACTCATGGTTTCATTTTTTAAGTGTTTAAATCTTAGATTTGTCTGGAAATTATTTAATTGCTGCATATCAAATACAGATCTGACTTAATTTTTTTAATGGATCGTCTAGTTGTCTGAAATCATTTACTGAATAATCTATTTTCTTTGACCATTTATTTGAAATACTCACTTAGCAAATGGAGTTTACATCAATTTTTGAATTCTCTCTTTATTCTGTTGACCCATATGCTGGTTCTTCAGTCACAAACTGTAGCTTCTCACCATGTTTAATGATCAGGGTGAGCTTGTCCTTCTCATTTTCTTTTTCAGAATATTCCTGGCTTTTGGTATACGTTCTTTTTCTCCAGTTGAACTTTAAAATTCAATCTTTATAAAGCTTTAATCTGTATAGAGAGAAGTCTAAAGAAATCTCTGCAATGCTCAGAATGATAGATGGTGGAAATTGGGGAAAATTGATTCCAATACTTGTAGCCCTAAACAAGGAATAGCAAAATTCTTTAGATGGAATTCTAGAGGCATGGATGCTCCTGTGTAAGTTGTCAAAATCATATGATTCTTGTTTTTACAGTGACAGAGTCAACCAGTAAGTGGGAAAAATAAGGGATCCAGTAAAAATATTTAAGAATAATTTTGATTTATTGACTAGATATTTTCCTGCATTTCCCAACTCCCAAAGTATACTTGGTATAAGCAAGTATTATTTTTGA
Organism: Madoqua kirkii; assembly: GCA_006408675.1. Classification (NCBI taxonomy): domain Eukaryota; kingdom Metazoa; phylum Chordata; class Mammalia; order Artiodactyla; family Bovidae; genus Madoqua; species Madoqua kirkii. The sequence continues at coordinate 16,012 of SJYC01002712.1, forward strand.
TTTTGCATGTTTTTTATTTGACATTTTCTCAACCCTTTTTTAAAATCTTCTACTGTGTTGGCACTAAACTTAGAACAAATCTCTTTGGGAATCTGATGCCCTTTCCATTCACTCTTTAAAAGTTCTTAAATATTGACAACCATCAGTTAAACTCCTAAGAATCTCTCCCCCCATGGATTTTCCACTAGATTTGATTTCTTTTATTTGCACTTCCCATTATAGTGGAAGTAACAGCTAGCATGTTCCCTAAATACTTATGCTCTACCCACCCTGGTACCCACCCCTACTTTTTAATGTAAGTTGATATTTTAGCAGCTGGGCTGAGCAGCTGGAGAGATTTCAAAATCAATGAGTATTTTTTGGAACTTGTATTAAAACTCTTAATCTTAGTAATGTTCTGGTATATATTAGTATTCTCATTTAACAGAACTGTGAACAAGCTAAGAGAAACTGAGAGAGAGGAAAAATATAAATTATGTTTATTGCACGCTTACTGCGTGTTAAGAGTTGCTGGGTGCTTTATTCCATGAGGGCAGAGGCCATGTTTGTTTTGTTCACCAGCTCATCCTCAGTATCCAGTGTGCTGCTTGGGCCATAATCCCCACTGAATATTATTTAGTAGAAAGCTTGAATGAATATTCATATTGTGCCTGTCTTGGTGAGTGTGTTTATGGACCAGACTAGTTTGTATCCCTATAAAAGCTTCAGTAAGCCTGGATTATTGTATTCTGTTTTATCAGAGTGTCTCAGTGACTATGGGAAACTTTAGTAGATTTTTAAAAATTTCCAATAATTTAAGTTTTCACCTCTCTGTGTTAAAGGCCAGGGGATAGGTGTAGGGGTTCTAGGGCAATACAGAGAAAACTGTGCCTATTCTAGAAAGAATGTATCTAGACTGTATTTCCCTTTGTTAAATGTTGTTACTCTAACTTCTATAACACCGTAAAGCTTTATTCTTTTGAAGATAGTATTCGGTTAAATTATCAACCCATTCCCATGGATAACAGTTCCGTGAGAGTAAAATGTGTTTCATATCTTGAAATTTCAGTTTATATTTTTGGGACAAAGTCAGGCTGGTTTTCCTTTGGCATTTAATTGTGTTTGTTATCCACAACACTCTTTTCCATTAGCAGAATTAATCAAGGGATGGTTACACCTCCTCCACAAAACCACTTGTTTTTTTCAGGTTTTCCATCTTCATAGCTTCCTATGCCTATGACACAGCTTGTGATTAATCACTCATTTTAAATACTTTGAACAGTAAACTTCTGCCTTTCCCTGGAGAGCCTGGGAAACACTCTCATCACTTACAGCACACATGAAGAGATACATTACAGTAGCCTCAGGGTCTCCTGCCACCCCAGGGTCATTTTTCACAGAAATGTATTTTAACATTTGAGAGCAGTTGTGTGCCTTTTCTGCTAAATTGTTGAGCTATTTAATGTCTTTTTAATGTAAGAAGCCATTTGCATTGTCCTGAAGTGTTACAGCCTTTAAATGAATCACAAGATAGTATGAAGCTCCATTTGCTCCCAGATTTCATGTGCTATAGTAATAGTGAAGGAAAAATCATACTCATTTCTCAAACACTGTTGGCGGTTTCTGTTGCTGCTAATGCGAAGGTTTGGTTTTTAATTTGTTGGTTTCTGCAAAGCACAAATCATATTATTGGTTTTAAATGATGATAGATACTATTACTTTAGGTATGAGGGAAAACAAAACAGGATTGTGGTGTGAAAACTCAATTGTACATTGCTTGATTAATTTATTTTAGTGGCATGTAGCAAAGACTATTCTTTATTATGTTGGAATAATCCAATTTACTGTAAACTAGTCTAACAAATGAAATGCCCGGAGGTACCTTATAAATTGTAGTAGTGTTTTTGTTGTAGTGAATATAAATGAATCAAATACAAATTCCTAAGACAGTTTGTCTAGCAACATATGTATTTAAATCATTGACCTCAATTTCATTGTTGATTACATTCAGTTTAGGTTTCGTTTGCTTACATCTGCTCAATCCTGGCAGAAATTTGAAATTGCCAAAAATTGAATTACAGACTTCCTTTCATTTGGTTGGTGAGGAAGTTTCTTCATGCTCCCTTCTCACTGGCCACACTATAGACTGAACGTGCCACCCCCACTCCTTCCCCAATTCACAAGTTAAAACCTAATCCCCAATGTGATGGTATTTGGAAATGAGACATTTGTGAGTGATTAGGTCAAGAGAGAAGGCAATGGCACCCCACTCCAGTACTCTTGCCTGGAAAATCCCAGGGACAGGGGAGCCTGGTGGGCTGACTTCTATGGGGTTGCACAGAGTCGGACACGACTGAAGTGCCTTAGCAGCAGCAGCAGGTCAAGAGAGCAAAGCCCTCATGAATGGATTGAGTGAAGTCACTCTTTGTGACCCCATGGACGGTAGCCTACCAGGCTCCACTTTCCATAGGATTTTCCAGGCACGAGTACTAGAGTGGGTTGCCATTTCCTTCTCCAGGAGATCTTCCCAACCCAGGGATGGAACCCAGGTCCCCCACATTGTAGGCAGACGCTTTACCATCTGAGCCACCAGGGAAGAGCCCATGAATGGATTAGTACCCTTATATTAATAAAAGAGACCCCAGAGAGCTCCTTCCTCCACCTCCTTCCACCATGTGATGCAGGCAAGCATGCTCAACTGTGTCTGACTCTTTGCCACCCCATGGACTGTAGTTTACCAGGCTCCTCTGTCCATGGAATTTTCCAGGCAAGAGTACTACAGAGGGTTGCCATTTCCTTCTCCAAGGGATCTTCTCGACCCAGGGATCGAGCCATGGTTTCCTGCATTGCAGGCAGATTCTTCACCATCTGAGGCACCAGGGATGTCCTTTTAACATGGGAGGACACAACAGAAAGACTGTTGTCTGTGAAATAGGAAGCAGGCTCTCTCTAGACTCCACATCTGCTGGCACCTGATCTTAGACTTGTTAGCCCCTAGAACCTAAGAGATAAATTCCCATTGTTTATAAACCACTCAGTCTATGGTGTTCTGTTATTATAGCCTGGACTGGCCAGGCCAAGAAGATAACTTAAATGAGAGCGTGGCAAAACTTTCATAAAAGTCTGAGTTGACAATAAGTAATAATGTAGCCAATAAATGCAACATGAATTAATATACTTAGAGCACTCTTCATAGATTCCATTGAGTGAGAAAAGTAATATGTGGAAAAGCACGTAGAGAGGGTTTTTGCATGTGCGTACAGGTGTGTCATATGTGTGTATAGCTACATGTCTAAAAATTTTGACATGTGCTGTGTTGTGCTTAGTCGTTCAGTCATGTCCGACTCTTTGCAAATCCAGGCTCCTCTGTCCATGAGGGTTCTCCAGGCAACAATACTGGAGTGGATTGCCGTGCCCTCCTCCAGGGGATCGTCTCAAGCCCGGGATAGAACCCAGGTCTCCTGAATTGCAGGCAAATTCTTTACCATCTGAGCTACCAGGGAAGCCCATTTTGACATGTAGAAATATGTAAAGATGCAAGCACACTAACTGTTAAATCTGGCTTTCCCAGGGAGTGAGATTGGATGGATGGGAATAGAATCAATAAACAAAAGATAGTAAATACTCCCCTAAAATGCAGATTTTATGCTTATTAAAATGGGCATGTTTGTATCAACTGACTTTGTCTTTAGAGGAGACAGAATTCAGGTACAGTGGAAGGTCTTCTTCATTTATTGAATGGTGAGTAAATTAGATTTCTCCATACTTAATACCTTAAGTATTGGACAGTAAATAAGGGAAACTGGAAATCTGATTCTTTTGTTTGGAAAAGGAGTATGATTTTAATAACATGAAATAATCAACTCCTATTAATTATTGGTAAGCCAAAACCCCAAAGTGAGAGTGACTATTCATATAGGGCTGTCTCTTTCCTTTAGTCAATAAGAATTATTTAGCACCTACCATGGGCCAGGCTCTATGGGAGGTGTTGGGCAGGCTACAAGTTTATACACTGCAAACTTTAATGAACCTATACTATAGTTGGAGCTCCAAAATAATTTTCTTGGGCTCCACTGCAGATGTTGACTGCAGCCATGAAATTAAAAGATACTTGTTCCTTGGAAGAAAAGCTATGACCAACCTAGACAGCATATTAAAAGGCAGAGACATCACTTTGTTGAGAAAGGTCTGTATAGTCAGATCTATGGTTTTTCCATTAGTCACATATGGATGTGAGAGTTGGACTATAAAGAAAGCTGAGTGCTGGAGAATTGATGTTTTTGAACTGTGGTATTGGAAAAGATTCTTGAGCATCCCTTGGACAGCAAGGAGATCAAATCAGTCAATCCTAAAGGAAATTAGCCCTGAATATTCATTCGAAAGACTGATGCTGAACCTGATGTTCCAGCGCTTTGGCCACCTGATGCGAAGAACTGACTCATCGGGAAAGACCCTGCTGCAGGGAAAGATTGAAGGCAGGAGGAGAAGGGGATGACACAGAAAGGGATTGTTGGATGACATCACTGACTCAATGGACATGACTTTGAGCAAGCTCTGGGAGTTGGTGATGGACAGGGAAGCCTGGCGTGCTGCAGTCCATGAGGTCAGACATGACTGAGCAACTGAACTAAACTGAACTATAGTTGGGGTGACCAACAAGCTATTCATTTACAGCTTGTTTGCCAAGTGAAAAGGGGAAGGAGGGAAAGATTTCCAGGTAGAACAGTGTGTGCAAAGCCTCAGATGTGAGAAAGAGCATAGCATATGTAGGGACTGTGGAACAGCATGTGCCTGGGCTATATAGGGGAGGAAAGATAGTTGGGCAGAGGAGGGTTAGAGTCTATTAGGAGATAAGACTAAGGTGCATTTGGATGAGATTGTTTAGTGGCTTAGTACGGGTGCTCTGAGGAGCTTGGCTATATGCTCCAAGTGATGAGAAGCTCTAGGAAGTCTGAGCATGGAAGTGATATGATTGGATTTGTGTTTTTAGAAATGTAACTCTAGCAGCAAGGTAGAAGATATAGTTGAAGAGTAGAACATTTGGGCAGTGGAATCACTGTGGAAGATAATCAGTGGAAACTTGCTGAAGATAAGTAAGAATAAATAAGGGGAGTCAGAAGAGGAAGGAGATCTTGTAGAGGATGGTATAAAAGTAGAATTAATAGAATATAGTGATCAATGCAAACAAACAGAGAAAAACAACAGAATGGGAAAGACTAGAGATCTCTTCAAGAAAATTAGAGATACCAAGGGAACATTTCATGTAAAGATGGGCTCAATAAAGGACATAAATGGTATGGACCTAACAGAAGCAGAAGATATTAAGAAGAGGTGGCAAGAATACACAGAAGAACTATACAAAAAAGAGCTTCACGACCCAGATAATCCTGATGGTGTGATCACTCACTTAGAGCCAGACATCCTGGAATGTGAAATCAAGTGAGCCTTAGAAAGCATCAGTACAAACAAAGCTAGTGGAGGCGATGGAATTCCAATTGAGCTGTTTCAAATCCTGGAAGACGATGCTGTGAAAGTGCTGCACTCAATATGTCAGCACATTTGGAAAACTCAGCAGTGGCCACAGGACTGGAAAAGGTCAGTTTTCATTCCAATCCCAAAGAAAGGCAATGCCAAAGAATGCTCAAACTGCTGCACAATTGCACTCATCTCACATGCTAGTAAAGTTATGCTCAAAATTCTCCAAGCCAGGCTTCAGCAATATGTGAACCGTGAACTTCCAGATGTTCCAGCTGGTTTTAGAAAAGGCAGGAGAACCAGAGATCAAATTGCCAACATCAGCTGGATCATGGAAAAAGCAAGAGAGTTCCAGAAGAACATCTACTTCTGCTTTATTGACTATGCCAAAGCCTTTGACTGTGTGGATCACAATGAACTGTGGAAAATTCTGAAAGAGATGGGAATACCAGACCACCTAACCTGCCTCTTGAGAAACCTATATGCAGGTCAGGAAGCAACAGTTGCCAGGCTCCTCTGTCCATGGGATTCTCCAAGCAAGAATGCTGGAGTGGGTTGCCATTTCCTTCTCCAGGGGATATTTCTGACCCAGGGATCAAACCCATGGCTCCTGCTAAGTCTTCTGCATTGCAGACAGATTCTTTACCACTGAACTACCAAGGAAGCCCCAAGCTTGGGATTCCCATTCAGAAGGGACCCGCAGAAAGTTCCCCTTCTATCCACACAAGTGTCTCCCTCCCCTCGCCAACACACTAAGAGCCCTAGAGGCCTGGGTGGTACTGGAAGGGAGAAGATGTGCATGGGCCTCTCAGCACCTCCTGGGGCCCCGTCACATAGTTCTCTGAACCCATGGTCCCTAGAAGGGAGCTGCTCCGCACACCCAGCCTGAGAAGATCTCCTTCCTCTTTTGCCACAAAGCCTGGGGCTTCTAGTTACATGAGACAGACTCCCCCAGAAGTGCTGAGGTGCAGATCTCCAGGACATTTGGGATGATCAATCCATAGGAAGATAGGGGAGGAAGGACAGAGAGGAGGAAGCAAGGAAGAGAGGAAGGGAAGAAGGAGAGAGGGAAGGAGGGAGGAGGGAGCAAACAATAATAACAGAAAGCGTCTCTCTCTTCTCTCTCTGGGACACAGAACACATAGACTTTAGTGAGCACCAGCCAGCTCCTGCTTTCTGCTCTGCCCAATGTGGCCTGAGGGCAATGTCGGCATTCATCTTCTAGGAAAACCTGTGGCAAAAGGAAAGAAGAAACACTGAAATGTTTCAGCAAATGACCCTGCCACACGTCCAGTACGTCAGCTAGGAAAACCAAACCTACCCACAATAATGTCTTCATCTGATCTGAGGCAGTTTAAACTTACATGCACAGTACATCATGAGAAACACTCAGCTGGAAGAAGCACAAGCTGGAATCAAGATTGCCGGGAGAAAGACCAATAACCTCAGATATGCAGGTGACACCATCTTTATGGCAGAAAGTGAAGAGGAACTAAAAACTCTCTTGATGAAAGTGAAAGAGGAGAGTGAAAAAGTTGGCTTAAAGCTCAACATTCAGAAAACGAAGATCATGGCATCTGGTCCCATTACTTCATGGGAAATAGACAGAGAAACAGTGGAAACAGTGTCAGACTTTATTTTGGGGGGCTCCAAAATCACTGCAGATGGTGATTGCAGCCATGAAATTAAAAGACGCTTACTCTTTGGAAAGAAAGTTATGACCAACCTAGATGGCATATTGAAAAGCAGAGACATTACTTTGCCAACAAAGGGCCGTCTAGTCAAGGCTATGGTTTTTCTAGTAGTCGTGTATGGATGTGAGAGTTGGACTGTGAAGAAAGCTGAGCATCAAAGAATTGATGCTTTTGAACTGTGGTGTTGGAGAAGACTCCTGAGAGTCCCTTGGACTGCAAGGAGATCCAACCAGTCCATTCTAAAGGAGATCAGTCCTGGGTGTTCATTGGAAGGACTGATGCTGAAGCTGAAACTCCAGTACTTTGGCCACCTCATGCAAAGAGTTGACTCATTGGAAAAGACCCTGACTCTGGGAGGGATTTGGGGAAGGAGGAGAAAGGGACGACAGAGAACGAGGTGGCTGGATGGTATCACCAACTCAATGCACATGGGTTTGGGTAAACTCCAGGAGTTGGGGATGGACAGGGAGGCCTGGCGTGCTGCAATTCATGTGGTCCCAAAGAGTCAGACATGACTGAGCGACTGAACTGAACTGAATCCCTGGAAATGCTTTCCTTAATTTCCTCAGTTTGAATATTAATTATAGGAGGCATGTGAGAGATGACACGACACGAATGAATCAGCAGAGAGATACTGAAGATCAGTGGGTATCTTCTGGGGGAAAAAAATCATCTGAAGGCAAGCGCATTATAACAACACATGATTCAAGAAAGTGGGGGAAATATAATGAACGTTGCCTTGAAATTAAGACAGAGCTGTACATGTAGAAAGATCTTTTTTAAAGTCAAAGACGCAATTTGGATAAAAAGAAGACTCCGAGGTGGCCTCAGACAGAAAGTGGCTGTGAGCATGAGAGCACTGAAGACAAATAGTAAGGAAGTGAAGAAAGGAAAGGAGAGTGAAGTCTTCAGAATAACTCAAACAACTACTTTACTGATGAAACTACTGATATTATACTGAAATTGACATTGACTGTGAGTTTGTAGGGACTGATAAACATTTCCTTAATCTGGATAGGAGCTACTTTTCACTATTTCAAGTTTCCATCGAATGATCTTACCTAGAGTATAAAATTATCTAATACTGAGGACTTCCCTGGCGATCCAGTAGTTAAGACTTGTCTTTCAAAGCAGGGGGTATGGGTTTGATCCCTGAGATTCGCACATGCCTCATGGCCAAATAACCAAAACATAAAATATAAACAATATTGTAACAAATTCAAAAAAGGTTTTTAAAAAAGCTTTTATCTAATAATACCAATCACAATTAGTCATCGATGATCAGTTTTGCAGTGTTCCACAAGACCTAGAGCTTCTTTCCATGTCTTTATTTCTGTATTTGGCAGGCATTTATTAGTTATCAAAATTACTAAATTATTCGGTAGCCCAGAAATCCAATGAAGCATGTGATTCTCATCTTACATTTCCACTGGAAAACGGCCTCTGAATTCTTGCTACCACATATGACAAAAATCCAGTCAAAGCAAAAATCTGTTTTAGAATGCTTTCAGGGCATCGGGGTAGGGCAGAAGAGAGGGTATGAGACTGAGGCAGCCCAGTTGAGACACTGAAAACATTCATGCAGTAAGGTAAGGCTCTGTGAAGGGTTAGATTTCCTTGAGCAAGCTGACACACATTCACACACAAAACACAGAGACCAGACCAGTTCCATTTCTGCAACTATGGCAGACAAGGTATTCAGATAAACCTCTCAGCATAAATTACCTAAAAATGCTAGATGTCTATCTACATAAGCATATGTGTGTGGGGAGACAGGGACTTTCCTACTGATATTTACTGACTTCAGTACCTGTCTATTCGGGCTTCTTCAGTGGCTCAGCAGTAAAAGAATCTGCCTGCAATGCAGGAGATGTGGGTTCAGTCCCTGGGTCATCAGGAAGATCCCCTGGATAAAGAAATGGCTACCCACTCCAGTATAACTGCCTGGAAAATCCCATGGATAGAGGAGTCTGGTGGTGTCGCAAAGAGTTGGACACAACTCAGCGACTAAACAACAACAATGAATAGATGGATAGATGATTGCTAGACATATATATCAATAACATTTAGTCTTCGGAAAGGTCTTTTTCTCAGTTATACCTAACATGGAAAACTCAGTGATTTATTCTCTGAATTAGTGCATGTCCTCAATATCTTTCTTTTACCCTAACAGGTAAACAACTGCAATGCCTGATATAGAATTCTTGGGAGTTTCTTCCAAAATCTAAAGGTACAAATTTAGATTTGCAGTGTTGCAGATAAGAAGTCTAAAAACAGTCAAAAAAGGAAAATCCTGGAAACCTGTTTTAAGTGTGTTTGTCTCCTCAATCCAACAAGAATTCTGAACCTTTTAACCCTAAAAACTCAAGTCTTTCTTTGGCTTAGGAAAATTTTCTGTTATTTAAAATGATTTCTTATACTTCTTGTGTTCTTTCTTTTTCTTTTATAATATGTATTATTCAAATGATAGATGTCCAGCATCTATTTTCCAAATCTCTCTCCATTTCCCTCGTGATTTCCATTTCTTTGTGTGTTTTGCTCTGTGGTTTGTGGTGCTGATGGTCCTTAACCTTCCAGGCCATGAATACAGTCCTCATCAGCTACCGTCACTTTTTCTATCCACCCCTTAAATTGGTAAGGATTTTTAAAGCTCTGGGAAATCTTTTTTATCAGTTGTCCTATAATTTTGTTCTTAAGTACTCTTTTCAATTTTGTTTTTTAGGAATCCATTTGTCTGCTGCAGTTCTTTCCAACTGGGCATAATATCTGAGTGTTCTTTCTGTGTGTCCACTTTGGCCTCTGGACACCTTTAGAGCCAAGATCCTTCCAGATCCCCTTCCTGTGATCCTGTTGTAGAGGCTCCCCCTCTAAGGCATGAGAGGAAGCATCCTTGATCTCTCGTCATCATGAGCTCTCCTAGCGCCTATGGCAGGGAAGGCTTGTCCAAACCTTTATGTCCCTTTAGGGAATCCTGGTGGTTCCGTGCAACTTTTTATGGGGAAGGAGGAGGGAGGGGTGTTCAGGACGGGGAACACATGTATACCTGTGGTGGATTCATGTTGATGTATGGCAAAACCAATTTAATATTGTAAAGTAATTAGCTTCCAATTAAAATTTAAAAATTTGTATTTTAAAATATAAATAAATAAATAAATATTTATTTATTTATTTGGCTGCACGTGATAGCTCAGTTGGTAAAGAATCCACCTGCAATGCAGGAAAACCTGGTTTGATTCCTAGGTCAGGAAGATCTGCTGGAGAAGGGACAGGCTACTCACTCCAGTATTCTTGGGCTTCCCTGGTGACTCAGATGATAAAGAATCTGCCTGCAGTGCAGGAGACCTGGGTTCGATCCCTGGGTTGGGAAGATACCCTAGAGAAGGGAAAGGCTACCCACTCCAGTATTCTGGGCTGGAGAATTCCATGGACTTATAGTCCATGCGGTCGAAAAGAGTCAGACACAACTGAGCAACCTGCACTCACCAGGTCTTAGTGCAGCACTTGGGAATTTAGTTCCCTGACCAGGGATAGAACCCAGGCTCCCTGCACTGGGAGCACGCATGGAGTCTTAGCCACCAGGCCACCTAGTTCTGCACATCTTAATTAACAAGCTCTGTTCCTTTCTCCAAGCTCACCAAGCTCAGTACCACTCCTTTTGCAAAGAAGCAGGACAGGAAACGGTCCCCACGGAGAGCCCAAGCCCTGGTTTACTCTCACCACAGCTCCTGGCTCTTGGCAAGTTCTTGGATTTGGGAGTGGAGGGGAAGGGAATCTCATTTAGATCACCACGTTCTGAAAATCCTTGGCCCGGGGGTTTCTTTCTGTAAAATGAGGAAATTTAGACTCGAGTTAAATCATACTTAAGTACGCTTTCAGTCTCCCAAATGTATAAATCAGAGATTAGAGAAAATGTATTTGTGACTATGATAACTCATAGGATTAGAACATGTCATGAGAGAAACCTTTTAGGGTAACTGTTTTTAAGAATGAAAAAGTTTTGGGGCTGTAATGTTTTTATGAAAAACCAGCCAATTGGAAGATAGGAGATTGAGCATGGAACTGGATGGTGAGGTCCTCTGAGCTTTCAAATCTCTGATCATACACTGAACATAAAATGTTTTCCTCCTGCAACCTAGGATAGAGGTTGCCAAATGTACAAATCACCTGCAGTGCAGACTCTGATTCAACAGGTCTGGAGGAGGGCTGGAGGAGGGCCCACCCTGTTGCCTGTGGTTCACACTTCTATAGCAAGGCTTGGAGGATTTGCAATGGTAAGTAGACCTCTGGTGGCTGTTAGTAGAAATGCACAATCATTTTGTCACACAGCTGTAATTTTTCTGAGTTTCCCTGGTGGCTCAGCTGGTAAAGAATCTGCCTGCAATGAGGGAGACCTGGGTTCAATCCCTGGGTTGGGAAGATCCTTGGAGATGGGAAAGGTTACCCTTTCCAGTATTCCGGCCTGGACTATACAGTCCATGGGGTCACAAACAGTCGGACTCAACTGAGTGACTTTCACTTTGTAACTTTTCTGGGAATGTTAAAAAACTTGTTACCCTCCCCCGCCAAACCAGCAATTGATCTACCTCTAATTGACATTATGAAGGCCAAGTCAAGATGGTTCATTAATTTAGACTCTTTCATTATTCTGAAATTTTGAGTCATTCCAGACAGATCACTCTGACAGCGATAATCAAAGAAGGTATGTATATGTTTAGTCTATTAAGTCCTAAAGAAAATGCATCAAAAAATGAAGAAGCCAATGAGTTACAAATGATTAGTCTTTATTTTACTTAATTAAAAAATATTCTCTAAGTCTTTTAATTTGATTCTCCTGTCCCTGCCAAGGGTTGTCATAAATTACACTTCTTATAAAGTGTTCCCTGATTCAGACTCTTTTCTGAATCAGACAAGCCTACTCTTTAATTAGGAAAAATGAAGGCAGTTTTATAGTAGTTTTCAATTTCTCTGTCTTTTGGCTCCTTTTTGTCTATGCTTCTGAAGCAGAAAATAAAAAGTATGATGCTGTTTGACTAACTATTGTCAGAGGTTCAAATTAAACAAAAATCTACGAACGTTGAAAGGTATCCAGTGTAGGGAATCATTTTTTTCTACTGTTTTTCTTTTTTTAACTATCTTATTTTGAATGTCAATAGACACATTTCCTGGCTTTACTAAGGCAAATAGATAAATGTTCCAGAAATTATCTGTTGGTTTTTTTTTTTGAGATAACAAAAGTAATATCACTCTAGGAAGAAAGATAAATATTCTACATCAACACATGTTTACTCTCACACTTGAAGCTCATCTAGTGGAAACAAACTTGTAAATTTATACTAATACCAACTTAATATCAATATGAACCTCTGGCCTCATACACAACTCACTTCACTAGTCCTGAGCTGTTACTGGAAAATGGTCCACTGGCTCATGGAAATTTTCCAAGTCTAGTTATGTTCCAGTGTCCTTGCATGTGGACACCAAATGAAACCCTAAAGCAGGTCTTTTCCTTTGCTGGCTTCCATACCACCAGCATATCCCTTTATGTTGTAAGTGTTATACAGATCTTCTCTATTTTAGGAAGTTACATATGATTATTTAAGCCTTTTATTAATCAGCTTTATAAAAACATCTAGAGTTATTACAACTAATGACCTAGACCTGGCGGATCATTTCAAAGACATCTGCTCTGGGCTTTAGGGGCTGGGTAGGTTTTCTCAGTAAGGTTTTGGTGGGAAGTGCAGATAATGATTAATTACAGATATTTCCATATCCTTAGAGTCCCCAGAACCACACAAAATTTCACGTACATCTCTGACTCAAGGATCCACATGTGGTTTGTATATATAACCAGACATCACCTGGCAAAGTCCCTGACGACTTCAATTCACTAAATGAAAGAAGAAAACTCTATTCTTCTACTCTCTGCTCACAGCACTTCTGACACCAGACATGTGGTTTTTTTCCCCCCACATCAACCAATTCTCTGATGCCAGCTGGGTGACATACAATTCAATTTAGGTCTGACACCATCTGCCTGGAGTCAGAATCAGAGCCACAGGTTAAGGGACCTGTCTCCCAAGACAGACCCTACTTCAGATGCTCATCCTAAGTCATTCCAGGTCACCCGTGCTCCTAGTCAACTTGGCTACAAATTGGGGGTTCCAACGATCCCCTCATCAGGTTCAGTAATTTGCTATAACATTTCACAGAACTCATGGAAACACTCACAATTACCAGTTTATTATCTAACAAAAGAACTGATGATACAAATGAACAGCCAGGTGAAGAGATACACAGGGCGGGATTCAGAAGGGCCCCAAGTGCAGGAGCTCCTGTCCCCGTGGATTTGGGGTGTGTGAAGCACAAGGATGTATGATTGACCTAGACCTGGCGGATCATTTCAAAGACATCTGCTCTGGGCTTTAGGGGCTGGGTAGGTTTTCTCAGTAAGGTTTTGGTGGGAAGTGCAGATAATGATTAATTACAGATATTTCCATATCCTTAGAGTCCCCAGAACCACACAAAATTTCATGTACATCTCTGACTCAAGGATCCACATGTGGTTTGTATATATAACCAGACATCACCTGGCAAAGTCCCTGACGACTTCAATTCACTAAATGAAAGAAGAAAACTCTATTCTTCTACTCTCTGCTCACAGCACTTCTGACACCAGACATGTGGTTTTTTTCCCCCCACATCAACCAATTCTCTGATGCCAGCTGGGTGACATACAATTCAATTTAGGTCTGACACCATCTGCCTGGAGTCAGAATCAGAGCCACAGGTTAAGGGACCTGTCTCCCAAGACAGACCCTACTTCAGATGCTCATCCTAAGTCATTCCAGGTCACCCGTGCTCCTAGTCAACTTGGCTACAAATTGGGGGTTCCAACGATCCCCTCATCAGGTTCAGTAATTTGCTATAACATTTCACAGAACTCATGGAAACACTCACAATTACCAGTTTATTATCTAACAAAAGAACTGATGATACAAATGAACAGCCAGGTGAAGAGATACACAGGGCGGGATTCAGAAGGGCCCCAAGTGCAGGAGCTCCTGTCCCCGTGGATTTGGGGTGTGTGAAGCACAAGGATGTATGATGCTCTCCTCCATGGTGTGCTTGTGTGTGTGTGCGTGTGTGTGTGTATGAGTCACTCAGTTGTGTCTGACTCTTGGTGCCCCCATGGACTGTAACCCACCAGGCTCCTCTATCCATGGGATTCTCCAGGCAAGAACACTGGAGTGGGTTGCCATTTCCTTCTCCAGGGGATCTTCCCCACCCAGGGATCAAACCCAGGTCTCCTGCATTGCAGGTGGATTCTTTACCATCTGAGCCACCAGGGAAGCCCCTCCTACACATAGTCCAGGGATTTTTACGGAGGCTTCATCATGAAAACGTGATTGATTATTAACCCAGTTTTTCTGGCCCCTCTCTCTTCCCTGGAGGGTGAGGAGTGGAGATGAAACTTCCAAGCTTCCAGAGCCCTCCTCTCTAATTGCCTTCAGGGCGAGGCTGGCAAATACCTTAATTTCGTCCTCCAGTAGGGATGAGGCAGAGGAATGAGGCATCTCTGTCTCTGGAAGTTGTGATGCAATCACAGACAGGAAAACACGGAAAGTCAAGTCCCCGAAGGAATGCAAGTAAGAGCCAAAACCAACATTCTAAACTAGGTCAGCAACCCCAGGGGCAAGTAACCAGTAGAAACTAAGGTAAGGCGCCAAATGGGTTAGAAAAACAAAAGAGAAGAGCTGAACGAGAGTATCGGGTTGTGCCCAAAGAGGCAGCATTTTGAGGTCAGGCTGACTGCACTGAGAAGCACTTAAATTGTTCAGAACTGGGACTTCCCTGGTGGGCCAGTGGCTAAGACTCTCTGCTTCTACTTCTGGGGGCACCAGTTTGACCCCTGATTAGGAAACTAGGATCCCACATGCTTTATGGCTTGGCCAAGAAGTGAAAATAAATAAACTGTTCAAACTAACACCAACTTCCCACCCCCACTAGGCTTTCTCCTACAGGGTCTCCCTAGGTTTGCCAGGAAGAAGATTCTGGAGCAGCCTGGAGCTTGCGTTTCTAAGGTGGTAGGAGGTTCCTGTTGTCACAGTGGATAAGCTACTGGAGCCCTTATTGGGATCAAATGCTCAAGGTCAGTTGTTGGAGGCAGACTGGGGGTCGCAGGGACCTGTGGAGAGTGGTGAGGATGTTTGCAGTTCATGGAAGCTGAGGACAGGAAGCCATGGCGTGTTGGGCTTTGACAGCTTTAAAGGCCCAAGTGGAGATCTGGTTTTTCCTCGGGTCTGGAAGATTCTGAAGGAGACCAGGCATTTTCCATTGAGATGTCCTCTTTCAGGGATGGGCAGCTATCTATTTATGACTTACGTTGACCCTCAGCACACTGCAGGGTTTTCTAGAGGTCTTGTTAGGTGTCACAGCCTCTTCTGCCTCCCACACCCTGCAGGGCTTTCAACTCAACTCAGGGGCATTTTCTATAAAAATCCACTTGCTCCTTCCCCAGGAATTCCACACACTCTGAGCATAGACCTGGCCAGTGGATTTTATTTGTAGACTTCAAGCCCAGTAAAAAGCAGTTGATGTGATTCTACCTGAATCCTTCCCGTGCCCTCCAGCAGACCCTCCCCAGCATATAGCACCCTCTTCTCCAGAGCCCTGAATCTGTCAGATTCCGCAGAGCAACAGTCACTGGGGACAATCACACAGCCCTTTACCACCTACTTGGAGTGTTCTGTCTTGTTTAGGAAAATGCGGTTTGAGTTTTCCATCACTCACAGGAAAACCTAATCCATAGCGGCTAGCACGGTCAGCAGGACTAGGCCATGAAAACTCTAAGATCAGGCAGCGAGAACACTCAATCCCGTGAGAGTGCAGGAAACGGAGCATTTCACTAGCCCACCGCGCTTGCAATTTTGAAGTTATTGTTATGACTTTGTAAGGAGAATTTCTAAGTTCTACTTTCTATAGGGAGACAGGGGGTCAGGCCTAAAGAACTGGGGTACACTTGCCAGATTTGAATTGTACTGTGATTAAAGGAGGGGGCATTGGTTTGTGTACCTTGAAGGAGATGAAGCTGGGTGACTGTCCAGCGTGCCCATCTGGCTTATCTCATCAGATTGCTTTGATTGCAACGCTCACAAATTCTCAAACTGAAGCCCCAAATCATCTTAACTCCGAAAGTGTTTAGCATCAAAAATGAGATCTCGAGGCAGATTGTAAGGGCTGCTTAATATAAGGAATTATTCAAGTGAGGGAATTATATGATGAGTAGTTATATTTAATACGTACATGAGTAACAAAGGGTGTCCATTCCCACTAACATTAACAATTCCTACATCAAATATTCATGTAGTTACTTTATTTGAGAAAAATTTTACAAGCATCTATGAAATTATGTTGCAAATTGCCTGTCCTTTGACTGTATACCAATTTAGATTTTCCTGTGTTACATCCTTTTGTGGGAGTTTTTTCTTTCTTTCTTTCCAAATTAAGGATTGTAGCACAATTAATTCTAATGCATTCTGATGCCATTCTTCATTGTCAGTCATTGTCAGAAAATTATAAATATTCTATGTTAGACACTGCCAAATGTTAAGCATCATAGTTCTACATGAATAATCTTTTGCTGATAATTACTAGTGAGGCTTCTGCTTTACTGCCTTGCTGGAGTTCGTGGAGGTTTATTGACTTGGAGCTAATTAAATTGTTGCCTGCTGCTTTTGAGATTCAGCCACAGAAATATGCCTGTCATTAGTGCAGGAGGCCTCCTTTGGGCAGGAGGCCTGAGTTGAACTGAGACCAACTTAGTGCTTGCTTAGTACCTGCGTGCTTGCTGGGGGTGGAGGTGGGGAAGTGAGATGGAAGCACAAGGGTGAAAGTTGTATACATTAAAAACATAAACACAATATATGTGTGTGTGTGTGCTCAATTGTGTCTGCCTTTTTGCAGTTCCCTGGACTGTAACCTGCCAGGCTCCTCTTTCCATGGGATTTTCCAGACAAGAATACTGGAATGGGTTGCCATTTCCTCCTCCGAAGGAGCTTCCCAATTCAGGGATCAAGCCTGCATCTCTTATGCCTCCTGCATTGGCAGGAGGCCACTGTGCCACCTGGGAAGAGGTATCCAAAGTGGAGGTTTGGTTCAGTTCAGTCACTCAGTCGTGTCCGACTCTGTGACCCCATGGACTGCAGCAGGCCAGGTTTCCCTGTCCATCACCAACTCCCAGAGCTTGCTCAGACTCATGTCCATTGAGTCAGTGATGCCATCCAACCATCTCATCCTCTGTCGTCCCCTTCTTCTACTGCCTTTAATCTTTCCCAGCATTAGGGTCTTTTCCAACGAGTCAGTTCTTCACATCAGGTGGCCACAGCATTGGAGTTTCAGCTTCAGCATCAGTCCTTCCAGTGAATATTCAGGACTGATTTCCTTTAGGATGGACTGGTTTGATCTCCTTGCAGTCCAAGAGACTCTCAAGAGTCTTCTCCAAAACCACAATTCAAAAGCATCAGGTGCTCAGCTTTCTCTCAACTCTCACATCCATACATGACTACTGGAAAAACCATAGCTTTGACTAAACAGACTGTTGTTGGCAAAGTAATGTCTTTGCTTTTTAATATGCTGTCTAGGTTGGTCATAGCTTTTATTCCAAGGAGCAAGCGTCTTTTAATTTCATGGCTGCAATCACCATCTGCAGTGATTTTGGAGCCCAGAAAAATAAAGTCTGTCTCTGTTTCCATTGTTTCTCCATCTATTTGCAACGGAGTTATGGGACCGGATGCCATGATCTTGGTTTTCTGAATGTTGAATTTTAAGTCAGCTTTTTCACTCTCCTCTTTCACTTTCATCAACAGGCTCTTTAGTTCCTCATCACTTTCTGCCATAAGAGTGGTGTCATCTGCATATCTGAGGTCATTGATATTTCCTCCAGCAATCTTGAGTCCAGCTTGTGCTTCATCCAGTCCGGCATTTAGCATAATGTACTCTGCATATAAGATAAATAAGCAGGGTAACAACATATAGGCTTGACGTACTCCTTTCCTAATTTGGAACCAGTCTGTTGCTCCATGTCCGGTTCTAACTGTTGCTTCTTGACATGCATACAAATTTCTCAGGAGGCAGGTAAGGTGGTCTGGTATTCCCATCTATTTCAGAATTTTCCACAGTTTGTTGTGATCTATACAGTCAAAGCCTTTGGTATAATGAGCAAAGCAGATTTTTTTTTTTAAATTCTCTTGCTTTTCTATGATCCAACCAATATTGGCAATTTATCTCTGGTTCCTCTGCCTTTTCTAAATCCAGCTTGAACATCTGGAAGTTCATGGTTCATGCACTATTGAAGCCTGGCTTGGAGAATTTTGAGCATTATTTTGCTAGTGTGTGAGATGAGTGCAATTGTGTGGTAATGTGAACATTCTTTGGCATTGCCCTTCTTTGGGATTAAGATGAAAACTGACCTTTTCCTGTCCTGTGGCCACTGCTGAGTTTTCCAAATTTGCTGGCATATTGATTGCAGCACTTTCACAGCATCATCTTTCAGGATTTGAAAGAGCTCAACTGGAATTCCATCACCTCCACTAGCTTTGTTCATAGTGATGTTTTCTAAGGCCCACTTGACTTCACATTCCAGGAAGTCTGGCTCTAGGTGAGTGATCACACCATTGTGGTTAGATGGCTTACGAAGATCTTTTTTGTATAGTTCTGTGTATTCTTGCCACCTCTTCTTAATATCTTCTGCTTTTGTTAGGTCCATACCATTTCTGTCCTTTATTGTGCCCATCTTTGGATGAAGTGTTCCCTCACTATCTCTAATTTTGTTGAAGATCTCTCTAGTCTTTCCCATTCTGTTGTTTTCCTCTATTTCTTTACATTGATCACTGAGGAAGGCTTTCTTATCTCTCCTTGCTATTCTTTGGAACTCTGCATTCAAATGGGTATATCTTTCCTTTTCTCCTTTGCCTTTAGCATCTCTTTTTTTCTCAGCTGTTTGTAAGGTCTCATCAGACAACCATTTTGCCTTTTTGCATTTCTTTTTCTTGGGGGTGGTTTTGATCACTGCCCCTTGTACAATGTCATGAACCTCTGTCCATTAGAAAGGAAGAAGTAAAGTTGTCATTATATGCAGATGACATAATACTATATATAGAATCCTAAAAACTCCACACAAAAACTACTAGAACTGAAAATTAATTCAGTGAGGTAGCAGGATACAAGGTTAGCCTATAGAAATTGGTAGCATTTCTTTACATCAATGAAATATCAGAAAGGGAATGTAAAAAAAAAAAGTACCTTTTAAAATCACACACATCCCCAGTAAAGTACTTAGGAATTAACCTGACCAAGGAGATAAAGGACTTATAGGCTGAGAACTATCAAAACTTTAATAAAGGAAATTGAAGATTACTCAAAGAAATTGAAATATACCCCATGCTGTTAGATTGAAAGAGTTAATATTGTTAAAATGGTGGGAATATAAGCTGGTACAGCCACTATGGAAAACAGTATGGACTTTTCTCAAAAAGCTAAAAATAGTCTATATCCAGACAAAACTATAATTCAAAAAGAAATGTGGCAGCACTGTTCACAATAGCCAAGACACGGAAACAAGCTAAATGGCTATCAATAGATGGATGAATAAAGAAGATGTGGTACATATTTACAGTGAAATACTACTCAGCCATAAAAAGAACAAAATAATGCCATTTGCAGGACTGTGTATGCAATTAGAGATTTTCATACTAAATGAAGTAAGTCAGAAAGAGACAAATACTATATGATATCACTTACATGTGGAATCTAAAATATGGCACAAATGACCTGTCTCTAAGTCAGAAACAGACTCAGACTTGGTGAACAGACTCGTGGTTCCCAAGAGGGAAGGGTGGAGAGGAAGAGGTTGACCAGGAGTCTGGGCTGGGCTTCCCAGGTGTGCAGTGGTAAAAAAATCTGCCTGCTGTTGCAGAAGACACAAGGGACCTGGGCTCCGGTTCCATCTCTGGGTTGGGAAGATCCTCTAAGGAGGAAATGATCACCCCTTCCAGTATTCTTGCCTGGAAAATCCCATGGACAGAGGATCCTGGCAGGTTACAGCCCATGGAGTTGCAAAGAGTGGGACGTGACTGAGCGTACACACGCAGAGAGAGAGAGAGAGATGCAAACTATTACATTTAGTATGGTTAAACAACAAGGTCCTACTGTACAGCACAAGGAACTAAATCCAATCTCCTGGGATAAACCATAATGGAAAAGAGTATTTTTAAAAGGTTGTATATGTGTGTGTGAAACTGAGTCATTTTGCTTTTCAGCAGACATTGGCACAACTTTGTAAACCAATTATTTTTGTTGTTACTGTTTAAACCTTTGAGAAACCTTAAGTATGGCCGACCATCCCTAACTCGACCTTAAGTGTGATAAGGGCTTTGACTCAGCTGAGCGTTTGCTCTTCACTGCAGGAAGGGCCCCGGGGGTCCCAGGCTCTCGTGGCCACCGAGCACCCCATAAGAGGCGCAGACCCCCCCAGAAGGCCCGGTCTGCAGCCCAGCTCCTTCCCGGGATCATTTGGCGCCGACTCTCAGAGCACGCCGCCCACTGCGCCCACCTGCGCCCGCGTTCCCTGTGCGGGGTGGGAACAGGTGTTAAAGCCGCCCGGGCGCACTCCGCTGGCCGGCTGCATCCACGCGCCTCGCGCCCGGGTTTCTTCGCTGTCTCTTCGCGGCCATGCGATGCCTGGCGCTCCTTCTGCTCCAGGCGCCCGTGCTGGCCGAGCTGGGCGGCCTCAGGGGGCTCCGCGACGGGTGAGCGGGGGCCCCTGGCGGGCGCGCATCCCAGTCAACAGACTGCGGGGCGGGGGCGAAGGAGAGCTTGGGGCGCCCTCGCTAGGTGTGCGCGGCGTGTCCCCCGTCCTGCGGTGACCTTTTATATGGGGGAGGGGGGCGAGGCTGGACCATCAGGGGGCCCTGGGCTTCTCAGCCCTTAACTCCTTGGCAAACCTCCCTGGTGGGTGGGCTCAGCGGACAAACTGTGTGTCTTTTGCTTTTTGGCCCGCTATGGGAATGGAAGGCCTCTCGGCACGCTTCTTTCTAGATTCCCTACCTTCCCGGGGAGTGGGATTGGCTTTCTAGCCTTTGTCTCTGATGGGCCGGCCGCCCAAGTTTAACCAGGCCTCTCCTGAGGCTTGGGACCTTGGAAAGGGGTGCTTCCCTCCAAAACAGCCCTGGAGTTGGTTCCCAAGTGCGGTTAGCAAGCAAGTTGCTGCAGCACTTGTTAATACCACTCAGGTGCAGGCGGACCCCAAGGCAGAGAGAGCTGTGCCCGGTCCCAGGGTGACTGAGACACCTCAGCTCCCGCAGGGTCGGTGGCTGGTGACTTAGCCGGTGCAGGAGCTGCCCCCGGCATTTGTCAGACCACCTGGCCTGCTAGAGTGCGTCTCTCTTGACAGGTGCTCCTGTTTGGTCCTCGTGGATGGAGGCAAGCTTTAAATCGTTTTTTGTTGGTTTTTTTTTAAAACTTAGACACTTTCTTGGTCAAGGTACTCTGAACTCATTTGGAGGAGATGGCCCTTCATCTCTGAGGTGTTTGTCCCCCAGTAGGGATTCTAACCTTCAGGGTTTCTGCCTAACCTGCTGGAGCATCTCTGCTTGGCAGGAAGCCCTTACCTGTGTGTGGTCTGTCAGCCCCACTCCTGAAATGGGATTTAAAGTTACTTGTCTTTTTCACTAAGCAGTGTTTCCCAAAGCCTTCTGATGGGAAGACATCTTTATCACGTCAGCTGTAGAACAGCAGGTGATCTGCTTTGTATATTGTACCCAATATGCTTTGTATATTGACAGACTGTGAGAAAGCTACTGTAAATTTAATATGTAAAATGAAAGTGTTAGCTGCTCAGTCGTGTCCGACTTTTTGCGACCCCATGGACTGGAGCCCACCAGGCTCCTCTGTCCATGGGATTTCCCAGGCAAGAATACTGGAGTGGTTTGCCATTCCCTTCTCCAGGGGCTCTTTCCAACCCAGGGATCGAACCCATGTCTCCTGAGTTTCCTGCATTGCAGGCAGATTCTTTACCATCTGAGTCACCAGATATGTTAGTAAAATTTTAATTTAGTCACAGCAAGCATGTACCTGACTCTGAAAACTGTTTGAGACTCATCTACAGATGGTATGTAGAATACGTGTGCACACTGGATCTCCAGACAGAATCCTCAGGGCAGAATAGTGTTCCAGATGAGACTCGCCTAGCTGTGCGAGTCTCTGAAGGTTGACTGCAGGCCTCTCTGGGCTCCTTCTGGAAGGATCTGATAGAAGATGACAAAAGAGTCCAGGAGCATTTATTTGATGAGTTTATGCCAAGTGACTCTGGACTCATTAAATCCTTGAATTTTCCTTTTAGAAACACTTGTTCACTGTGGAATCTCTGGTAGCTCAGCTGTAATAGAATCTGCCTGCAATGCAGGAGATCCTGGTTTGACTTCTGGGTTGGGAAGATCTCCTGGAGAAGGGATAGGCTACCCACTCCAGTATTCTTGGGCTTCCCTGGTGGCTTAGCTGGTAAAGAATCTGCCTGTAATGACGGAGACCTGGGTTTGATCCCTAGGTTGAGAAGATCCCCTGAAGAAAGGAAAAGCTACCCACTCCAGTATTCTGGCCTGAACCAATTATTCACTAGCCTCACTTTATAGACAAGAAATGAGGTGATAAGTCTCTGAGGTGATATGTTAGTATGTGGTCTAACCAAAACTGCAACCTAGTAGCCTGACAGCTGAGCCTGGGATTGTTGACCTCATGTGCTTTCAGTTGAAGGGTTTTAATCAAGTTAAATGGGATCACCTGGATGGTATGTGTATCACTGGCCAAGTTGTTCCAGTTGTTCATTGAAACCAGTACCTCCCAAGTCTTTCATTTATAATGCAGTTTATAAGCCAGCCTTTTAAAATGAATTATTAAGTAACTTGCTAAAAACCACTATGCAGGTAAGATCTGGTCCTTACCAAAGAAGGTGTAATCTACGAGCTGGGCTTCCACTGTCAACTCCCATCACATGACTTTCCATCCCCCATGTACACATTGTCCCAGGTTAAGACTGCTGGGTCGTCAATGCATCTTGAAGAGACTTCTACTGAATGAGTCAGGGAGAGTTTGTTTTCTCAAAACCAAGGATTGACTTTTTCTTTTTGAAAGTTAGGAATGAACAAGTAAACCAAATACAGCCAAGCCTTCCTGGTGTTTCCCTCTGAGTACCACACCCATAATAGGCTTATTTTTGATCACTGATCATTCAGGGTTGATAAACATAAGTTCATGATTTGAATAAAACTGATAATGTAAATATGCTGCAAAGAACTGAAAACTTCTGTGTAACCAGGCTGCTAGAGGCTTTCTTATAAAGATGGCATGTAGGACCCAAACCCTAACTTCACTTGAAGCTATATCTACACTTCTAAAAGTAAACTGAAGTCAAGTGCTTTAAGCCCAGACCTCTAAACTTGCAACTCTTCCTACTGAGTCTTTAAGACCAAATCAGACCTGGAGGAAGAGTAGTCATATCTTTTTAAGCACAAGTGCAAGTCTGAGCCATTCTAACAGGACAATGGGGAGGTAAATGACAGACCTCCAGTAGCAACTCCACAGCATCAAAAAGAATGGTCCCCATAGCAAAAACGCCAGTATCAGTGGTGAACCTTCATGGATTTTTAGGGTACTGAACCCTCTAGCTTTCCCCTAGGTAGTAGCTGAAGGAAGGTCTTTCAAGGAGAGTGTTGATTGCAGCTTATCACAAAAAGGTCTTCTGGACCCAAGGAAACCAGGAACTCTGATGGCTTTGCTTCTTGGTCATCCAATGCAGATGAAATGTGGTGTCACATGACGAGGCAAGCTGCATGTGGTGGGAGGTGCATTCCGTGGCCTGGCTCTGCAGCAGAGAGCAGGAGTGCCTGGATGGGGCGACGAGCAGTGCAGTAAGCCATCTCCCAGCTGTGCCATGTTACGTATCATGCACTCACCACACCTGGCCTTTATTGCTACATGCCTCGTTGACAGTTGTCATGGTTTCTCCCTCTTAGAGGGTATTCTAAAATGTTTGCAGTTCTGGGTTGTCTTGATAATGTAATTCCATTGCGGAAATAGCCTAACCTTTGCAAAAATCAGACTGGTTTAACACTATTATTTGTACAGTGGGAGCTTGGCATCCCTCCATTTCCCATCATTTTTGCCCAGGGGAGCCTGGTATATAGCATTTTGGGGTCTCCTCTGGAGCACCCTCCACTTTTGTTGAGTTGCTGAGTTTGTGGGTATCTGCACTTCATCTCCTCATCTATTCTTAGCTGCAGCAACACCCAATGCACTGCTCTCCACCTTCAAATTCCTGCTCATTCTTTATGGATCCACTCAGCTCTCTACCAGCAACTTCTGCCTTAGGAATTTTACCATAAATTCTAAGCTACTTGTCAAAGTATTTTTCTTAGGCAAAAAAAAGTTCTGTCCTTTGTTCTGCTCCTAAGACTTGTCAGGAGAAAAAGCTAGAAAAGATTTATAAGAAAAATACAACTTTTTGTGTAGATATTACCAGTTAAATTGTAAAATTATAAGAAATTTACTCAATATATTTTATTTTATACTTGAATCTCTCTTTTACTGAAAATTGTTTCCCGACAATTTATTTTAACCTTCCCTCCCCCTCTTTTTTTGTTGTTGTTGTGGTACATTTTTAACTGTACAGTTCATTGGTATCAAATACATTCACAACTGCTACCATCACCATCATCCATCTCTAGAAAATTTTTCATCTTGTAAGACTGCAGATTTTACCCATGTTTCCCATCAAATTCTATATAACCATTTGCTATATCCTATAATATATGTGAAATAATCTCAAAGTGGTAGTACAAATATTTCTACTAGTATTAAGACTATTGAATCATTTATGATTTTTGCTTTTTTCCTCTTAAAATGTAATCCACATAAGAATTTAAAATCAAAATATTGGAAAGTCATTTGAAATGAGTTGTTTTCTCTTTTAGTTATGTCACCAGAGCGATATATGGTTATATTCATTTATTTTAGCTTTTTTTTTATTCTTAGTGATTTAACCTACTAGGCTTCTCTGTCCATGGGATTCTCCAGGCAAGAATACTGGAGTGGATTGCCATTTCCTTCTCCAAATTTAATCTTATGAACATAATAAAGCAATTACATTACCAAG
>SJYC01002713.1:0-48490 GCA_006408675.1 Madoqua kirkii
CCCCATTACTACAAAACATTCACTGCATGCCCACTCTCAATTTTCACTCTGTTCTTGCGCTCGTCTAAGGTCAATTCAGAGCAGCAGATCAATGGCCCGATGGGTTATAGATGTCTTAATGTTGGCCCATAACCATTTTGGGGTTTTAAACCACTTTGAGAATTCGATGAAAGTAGATTGTTTCATGAAGATACCCATACAGTTCTGTACAGAGAACTCACTGACCCCTGGAAACCAATCTGTGGAATCATATCCTAGATCTCAGGCTAAAAACTCCTGCTTTAGAGTCTCAAAAGGGGCTGAGTCTTAACCCTGTCTCTTATACACATCTGCTTTATATACCTTTACAGATAAAGTATATAAATACACTCACATAAGAGGAGGTATAATAGACATACTCTACTTGTTTTCTCCACTTAATGCATCTTGTATATGTCATAATAATATATAGGAATCGATTTGGTTGTTTCTATTGCATAGTATAATTTTGTGTGGATATATCACAGTTTATTCAACTGGTCCCTGTTTGATGAATGTTTTGTCTGTTGCTAATGGTTACCTTTATGAGTAATTTCACAGTAATGTCCATTAAAAAATACCATCCCTAAGGGAAATTCTATTGCTGTTAAAATAATTTATTATTTCACCTTGCTGGATGAATTAAGGCTCATTTGATTATGAGTCATAGAATCCAATTGAAGCTAAGGTAAGTAGGCTTAGTAACTTATTGTAAAGATACACTGGTTTCTAATGGAACTCAAAGAAGAATGAGACACCTGGGCCTTGGGACAGTGTCTTATAGTTAAAAACACTTATCTCTGGAGATCAAAAACAGTTCCTCCAGAAGGGGAAGACCCCATGAGTTGGCCGGGCACCCTCAGAAATGTCTATAAGGTGACCGACTGAGCCCACAAGATCTGAGTCCATCTTCTCAAAGAGGTAAGAGTTCAAGTGCGTCACTGGGATTCTCCAAGCAAGAACACTGGAGTGGGTTGCCATTTCCTTCTCCAATGCATGAAAGTGAAAAGTGAAAGTGAAGTTGCTCAGTCATGTCTGACTCTTAGTGACCCCATGGACTGCAGCCTACTAGGCTCCTCCATCCATGGGATTTTCCAGGCAAGAGTACTGGAGTGGGGTGCCATTGCCTTCTCCGTTCTTGATAGCAGCTGTACCAATTTACGTACCCACCAACAATGTAAGAAGAGTCCATTCTCTTCACACCCTCTCCAGCATTTATTATTTGTGGACTTTTTGATGGTAGTCATTCTAACTGGTGTGAGGTGATACATCATTGTAGTTTTGATTTGCATTTGTCTAATATTTGGTGGCTCAGAGGTTAAAGCATCTGCCTCCAATGCGGGAGACCCGGGTTTGATCCCTGGGTTGGGAAGATTCCCTGGAGAAGGAAATGGCAATCCACTCCAGTATTCTTGCCTGGAGAATCCCATGGACGGAGAAGCCTAGTAGGTTACAGTCCATGGGGTCGCAAAGAGTCGGACATGACTGAGCGACTTCACCTTCACCTTCAGTATTAATTACTTATGTTGAATATCTTTTCATGTGCTTTTCAACCATCTGTATATCTGCTTTGGAGAAACACCTATTGAGATCTGCCCATTTTCTGATTGGGTTATTTTGTTTGTTTGTTTTTTATATTGAGCTGCATGAGCTGTTTGTATACTTTGGAGATTAATCTTTTGTCAGTTGCTCTATTTGCAAATGCTTTCTCCCATTCTGTGGCTTATCTTTTCATTTTGTTTTGGTTTCCTTTGCCGTGCAAAAACTTGAACCAGATTCCATTTGTTTATTTTTGTTTTTGTTACTTTAGAAGGTGGATTCAAAAAGATATTGCTGCAGTTATGTCACAATGTTTTGCCTATGTTTTCCTCTAAGAGTTTTATAGTATCTGGCCTTACATTTTGACAGTCCGTTTTTTCTTTTTAATTTTAGATTGGACTATAGTTGATTTACAGTGTTGTATTAATTTCAGGTGTACGGCAAAGTAATTCAGTTAGATATATATATATTCTTTTTCAGTTTCTTTTCCTATGTAAGGTATTAAGGAATATTGAGTAGAGTTACTTGTGCTATACAATAGGTCCTTGTTGGTTATCTTTCTTAATATGTAGTGTAACAGTGTATGTGTTAATCCCAAGCTCCTAGTTTATCCCTTCCCTGCACCTTTCACCTTTGGTAACCATACATTTGTTTTTGAAGTCTGTGAGTCAGTTTCTATTGTTAATAAGTTCATCTGTATCATATTTTTAGATTCCACATGGAAGTGATATCATAGGATATTCATCTGATTTACTTCATTTAATATGCTATTTCTAGGTCCATTCATATTGCTGCAAATGGTGTTATTTCCTTCTGTTTTATGGGTGAGTAAAACTCCAGTACTTTGGCCACCTCATGCGAAGAGTTGACTCACTGGAAAAGACTCTGATGCTGAGAGGGATTGGGGGCAGGAGAAGAAGGGGACGAGAGAGGATGAGATGGCTGGATGGCATCACTGACACGATGGACATGAATCTGAGCAAATTCTGGGAGTTGGTGATGGACAGGGAGGCCTGGCATGCTGCTATTCATGGAGTCGCACACAGAGCTGGACTCGACTGAGCGACTGAACTGAGCTGAATGCTCGATTGTATATATGCACCATGCCAGCTTTATCCATCCCTCTGTTGATGGACAGTTAGGTTGCTTCCATGGCTTGGCCACTGAAAATAGTGCTGCTGTTCACATAGGCGTGCATGTATTTTTTTGAATTATGGTTTTCTCCAGATATATGCCCAGGAGTGGGATTGCTGGATGATATGATAGTTGTATTTTTAGTTTTTAAGGAACCTCAGTACTGTTCTCCATAATGGTTGTCTTGATTTACATTCCCACCAGCACTGTAGGAAGGTTCTCTTCACACCTCTCCAGCATTTATTGTTGATAGACTCTTTGATGATATCCATTCTGACTGGTGTGAGGTGATAACTCATTGTAAGTTTGATTTGCATTTCTCTAATAATTGGCAATATTGAGCATCTTTTCATGTGCTTTTTGGCCATTTGTATGCTTCCCCCTCCCCCAAGAATTAAGAATCCTTTGTTATTGGCATTTGACTTAAAATCAAAATGAGCTTCCACTGTTTTTTTAACAGACAAGTTAATAGAAAGTATTCCTTATCAAAGTATTCACAATTTGCAATTACATATCAGTGTGTATCTAACACCATTTGCCTTTAGCCTATAAGCTCCAAGAGTTCAGGAGTTTTCTCAGGTTTATTCACTACTTGTTCTTTTCTGTTTGTCCCCATCAAATCTTTCCATCTTGATGCATCACTGGGTTCCCTTACCTTCTGTTTGCATTCAGTTTCTAGGAGCACCAAGAGGATGGAAAAGAATGAGATACATATATGCATACCACACATAAATGCTGTTGCTATCTCAATTTATGTAATGCCCTACAAGGCCTGTACTTCCTTTTTTGATAACAATCTTGGCAGAACTTTTCCTTCTCATTAACAAACAAACCCACATATATGATTAAATGAAAATACAGAATCTAGTTCATTCCAATCATCAGATAGGTTTCCTTCCTTAGTTTATAAACTAACAGTAGTAAACTTTGTAAGAAACTGTATACTGAGCAGTATTTTTCTCTAGGGCTACCCATGTGGCTTAGTGGTAAAGAACCCATGTGCCAGTGCAGGAGATGAAGGTTTGTTCCTTGGGTTGGAAAGATCCTCTAGAGAAGGAGATGGCAACCCACTCCAGCATTCTTGGCTGGGAGATCCCAGGGACAGTGGAGCCTGGTGGGCCACAGTCCATGGGGTCGCAAAAGAGACACAACTTAGTGACTAAACAAAAAACAATTTTCTCTAAATCTAACCAATTAAAACAATTTAAAAAATCCTTAATAATGATTGGAAAGAATCCAGTTTTGCTGGCAAATAAGAAGGTCTTTTCACTTTTGTTCTTAAAGGACTACTTGTTGAAGTATTTGATAAAGGAGCCAATGATAGTGCATTCCATATTTACAGGTTTCAACACTGGTCACAACAGATAATCTAGTGAACATTATTTATAGTTTCAACTTAGGAGAATGTAAAACTATATTGCAAACCTATTAAAGTAAAATAGGTACTTCACCGGCAGTCCAGTGGTTAAGACTCTGCACTTCAAATACAGGGGGCGTGGGTTTGATCCCTGGTCAGGGAACTAGGATCTCATGTCCCATGCAGTGGTCAAAAAAAAAAAAAAAAAGTAAACCAAAACCAAAAAAATCCCCAAAGCCAAAGCTAACAATGACAACAAAAATCAATGACTCCTTAATTAGATGATGAACATCACCTTTTACTTAGAAAGTAAGTTTTCATGGAACAAAACTCAGGAAAGGAGAATCCATTTTAGACCTCATTCCATAGGACTTCAATTTCTAAAATACCAAAAAGAACTTATTTCACTTGTAATAAGGTTCCACTTACTACACTTGTAGAATGGAGTCAAGTTAAAATAATAAAATGCATCAGTGCATGTGAAAGAAAAAGGTGTATATTCTATATACATTCATAAAAGAAATTCATCTCAGCACTGCTTATAATAGCCAGGACATGGAAGCAACCTAGATGTCCATCAGCAGATGAATGGGTAAGAAAGCTGTGGTACATATATACAATGGAATATTACTCAGCCATTAAAAAGAATACATTTGAATCAGTTCTAATGAGGTGGATGAAACTGGAGCCTATTATACAGAGTGAAGTAAGCCAGAAAGAAAAACACCAATACAGTATACTAGCGCATATATATGGAATTTAGAAAGATGATAACAATGACCCTATATGTGAGACAGCAAAAGAGACACAGATGTGTAGAACAGTCTTTTGGACTCTGTGTGAAAGGGAGAGGGTGGGATGATCTGAGAGAATAGCATTGAAACATGTATATTATCATATGTGAAACAGATCGCCAGTCCAGGTTCAATGCATGAGACAGGGTGTTCGGGGCTGGTGCGCTGGGATGACCCAGAGGGATGGGATGGGGAGGGAGGTTCAGGATGTGGGACACATGTACACCTGTGGCAGATTCACATCAATGTATGGCAAAAACCACTACAATATTATAAAGTCATTAGCCTCCAATTACTGATTTGAAAAAACCCTGATGCTGGGAAAGATTGAGGGCAGGAGGAGAAGGGATAGCAGAGGATGAGATAGTTGGGTGGCATCACTGACTCAATGGACATGGGTTTGGGTGAACTGTGGGAGTTGATGATGGACAGAGAGGCCTGGCGTGCTGCAGTTCATGAGGTTGCAAAGAGTCAGACATGACTGAATGATTGAACTGAAAGTAAATAAATTTAAAAAAATATATAAGAAATATATTAGTTCAAAGAAATTTTTTAAGCCTAATTGTGATTGGAATTAATGTGGGATTGCCTGGTAGTAATGTTTAGCTCTTATTGTATTGATACCATGAATATATATATGAACTATTAAAACAACATGATATAGTCAATAGAGAGCTCTGTGATGCACTTGTGTTAATAAAAACTGCTACAATCAAACAAAACCTGTAGTGCAACTTGAACATCCACCACTCTGAAACAGTAACCTCCAGAGACATCATCGCTTAGGGCTCCACATTCCTCTGCCTGGTCTCATGTTCTTTCTCTGTCTTATATTCAGTCTTCCACCCCTACTCCTTTGAAGCAGTAGTCTTGAGAGAGATTATCACCTAGGACTCCCGTCTTCCTCTGCCTCAGTCTTCCTGCAACAACTTCCATTTTCTTAGATTTCATCTTTGGTGCCACATCTATGAGTAGTGTATCCAGAGGTAAACTGGCAGAGTAAGATATTGAATGTTATTTCCTCAAATACTCAGTGTTTCCAGTTGTACAGGTTCTCTGTTCTTCAGGGTTGTTTTCACTGCTTTAAGGTGTGTATTCATGCTAACATCTACACCTGTGATTGTTCCATGGACCTGTGTTCCATTCTTTGATTCAGTGGTTACACGTTCATGGCTCAGCTTCATCAGAAATCTCATGAGCTTCATCCTAGCAGCACCCTCACCCCTTCGACCCGCAGTGCACAAAACTTGCAAGTGCTGACTGCCTGGGGGTAGGAATAGTTGGAAACACTCCCTTTACGTGCACTTTGGAGAAGAGTCTGATTTGATCTTCTGTTCATTTTTGATTGGCTTGTTTCTGTTTTTTTAAATATTGAGCCTCTAAAACCTGTTTTTATATTTTGGAGATTAATTCCTTATCGGTGTCTTTGTTTAAAAATATCTTTTCCTGATCTGTGGGTTGACTTTTCATTGTTTTATGGTTTTCTTTGTTGTGCAAAAGCTTTCATGTTTAACTAGGTCTCATTTATTTTGTCTTTATTTTCATTAGTCTAGCAAGAGAATTCAAAAAGATATTGCTGTGATTTATGTCAAAGGGTATTCTGCTTATGTTTTCCTATAAAAGTTTTATAGTATCTGGTCTTACATTTAGTTCTTTAATCCATTTTGAGTTTATTTTTATGTATAGCATTAGAAAGGTTTCTTTCTTTTTTTTTTTTGGTAACTTTTTATTTATATTAGAACCTAGTCAATTAACAATGTTGTGATAGTTTCAGGTGTAGTGTAGAGGGACTCAGCCATACATGTACATGTATCCATTCTCCCCCCAAACCCCTCCCATCCAGGCTGCCGCATAACATTGAGCAGAGTTCCCTGTGCTATACAGTAGGTCCTTGTTGGGTATCCATTTTAAATATAGCAGTGTGTACTTGCTGATCTCAAACTCCCTAACTATTCCTTCACCCTATAACCATACGCTGGGTTTTTTTTTCCCTAAGTCTATGAGTCTGTTTTGTTTGTAAATAAGTTCATTTGTATCATTTCTTGTTAGATTCTGTATATAAGGGATATCATAGGATGTTGCTCTTTCTCTGTCTTAGTTCACTCTAGGTCCATTCATGTTGCTTGCTGTAAGGGGCATCATTTCATTCTTTATAATGGTTGGATAATATTCTGTTGTGTACATGTACAGCGTTTTCTGTATTCATTCCTCTGTTGATGGACATTTATGTTGCTTCCATGTCTTGGCTATTGTAAATAGTGCTACAATGAACACTGGGGTGCATGTATCCATTTGGACTATGTTTTTCTCTGGATATATGCCCAGGAGTGGGATCGCAGGGTCACATGGTAGCTCTATTTTTAGTTTATTAAGGAACCTCCTTACTGTTCTTCATAGTGGCTGTACCAATTTACATTCCTACTGATAGTGAAGGAGTGTTCCCTGTTCTCCACATCCTCTCCAGCATTTATTGTTTGTGGATGTTTTGCTGATGGCAATTTTGACTGGTGTGAGGTAGTATTTCATTATAGTTTTGCTTTGCATTTCTCTAATAATTCGTGATGTTGAACATCTTTTCATGTGCCTCTTGGCCATCTGTATGTCTTCTTTGGAGAAATGTCTGTTTAGGTCTTTTGCTCATTTTTTGATTGGATAGTTTGTTTTTTATGCTATTAAGCCTCATGAGCTGTTTATTTTGAAAGTTAATCCCCGGTCCATTGCTTCATTTGTAAATATTTTTCTCCCATTCTTTGGTTTGTCTTTTTCATTTTATTTATGGTTTCCTTTGCTGTGCAGAAACTTTTAATTAGGTCCCATTTGTTTATTTTTATCTATTTTTATTACCCTAGGGGATGAATCCAAAAAGATATTTCTGTGATTTAAGTCAGAAAGTGTTCTGCCTACATTTCCTTCCAAGGGTTATAGTATCTGGCCTTACATTTAGGTCTTTAACCCATTTTGAGTTTATTTTTGTGTAGAGTGTTAGAGAATTTTCTAACTTCATTCTTTTACATATAGCTGTTCAGAGTTTCCAGCATCATTTATTGAAGAGACTGTCTTTTTTTTTTCCATTGTCTATTCTTGGCTCCTTTGTCATAGGTTAATTGACAGTGATTGTGGGGTTTATTCAGCTTCCCAGGTGGCTCAGTGGTAAATATTCCCCCTACCAATGCAGGAAACTGGAGTTCGATCCCTGGGTCAGGAAGATCTCCTGGAGGAGGAAATGGCAACCCGCTCCAGTGTTCTTGCCTGGGAAATTCCATGGACAGAGGAGCCTGGTGGGCTACCATCCATAGGGTCACAAAGAGTCAGACACAACTTAGCAACTTAGACTTGTTTATGCATGTGGGGCTTATGTCTAGATTTTGTATCCTATTCCATTGATCTGTACTGCTGTTTTTGTGCCAGTTTTTGTTGTTCATTGTTGTTCAATCGCTCAGTCATGTCCAACTCTGTGACCCCATGGACTGCCACACACTAGGCTTTCCTGTACTTCGTTATCCCCCAGAATTTGCTCAGACTCATGACAATTGAGTTGGTGATGCCATCCAACCATTTCATCCTCTGTCATCCCCTTCTCTTCCTGCCCTCCATCTTTCCCACCATCAGTTTTTCAATGAGTCAGCTCTTTGCATCACGTAGCCAAAGTATTGGAGTTTCAGCTTCAATATCAGTCCTTCCAATGAATATTCAGGGTTGATTTCCTTTACGATTGACTGGTTTGATCTCCTTGCTGTCCAAAGGACTCTCAAGAGTCTTCTCCAAGATCACAGTTCAAAAGCATCAATTTTTCAGTACTCAGCCTTCTTTATGGTTCATCTCACACATCCATACGTGACTACTAGGAAAAACCACAGTTTTGACTATACGAACCTTTGTTGGTAAAGTGATATCTCTCCTTTTTAATATGCTGTCTAGGTTTGTCACATGGAGAAGGCAATTGCAACCCACTCCAGTACTCTTGCCTGGAAAGTCCCATGGATGGAGGAGCCTGGTGGGCTGCGGTCCATGGGGTCGCGAAGAGTTGGGCACGACTGTCGACTTCCCTTTCACTTTTCACTTTCATGCATTGGAGAAGGAAATGGCAACCCACTCCAGTGTTCTTTTTTTTTTTTTTTACTTTATTTTTCTTTACAAGATTGTATTGGTTTTCCATACATTGACATGAATCCACCACAGATGTACATGAGTTCCCAATCCTGAACCCCTCTCCCACCTTCCACCCCATATCATCTCTCTGGATCATCCCGTGTACCAGCCCCAAGCATCCTGTATCCTGTATTGAACATAGACTGGCGATTCGTTTCTTACATGATAGTATACATGTTTCAATGCCATTTTCCCAAATCATCCCACCCTCTCCCTCTCCCAGAGTCCAAAAGTCCATTCTATACATCTGTGTCTCTTTTGCTGTCTCGCATACAGCGTTATCATTACCATCTTTCTAAATTCCATATATATGTGTTAGTATACTGTTTTGGTGTTTTTCTTTCTTGCCTGGAGAATCCCAGGGACTGTGGAGCCTGGTGGGCTGCCCTCTATGGGGTCGCACAGAGTCGGACACGACTGAAGCGACGCAGCAGCAGCAGCAGCAGCAGGTTTGTCAGAGCTTTTCTTGTAAGGAGTAAGCATTTTCATTTTGTGGGTACAGTTACCATCTTCAGTGATTTTGGAGCCCAAGAAAAGAAAATCTGTCACTGTTTCTTTTTCTCCATCTATTTGCCATGAAGTGATGGGACAGGATATCATAATCTTAGTTTTCTGACTGTTGAGTTTTAAGCCAGCTTTTTCAGTCTCCTCTTTCACTTTAATTAAAATTTATTTTAGTTCCTCTTCACTTTCTGCCATTAAAGTGGTATCATCTACATATCTGAGCTTATTGATATTTCTCCCAGCAATCTTGATTCCAGCTTATGATTCATCCAGCCTGGCCTTTTGCATGATGTACTCTGCATAGAAGTTAAATAAGCAAGGTAATAATACACAGCCTTGACATACTCCTTTCCTAATTATGAACCAGTCTGTTGTTCCATGTCTGGTCCTAACTATTGTTTCTTGACCTGCATACAGGTTTCTCAGGAGATTGCATAGAAGTTAAATAAGCAAGGTAATAATACACAGCCTTGACATACTCCTTTCCTAATTATGAACCAGTCTGTTGTTCCATGTCTGGTCCTAACTATTGTTTCTTGACCTGCATACAGGTTTCTCAGGAGACAGGTAAGGAAGTCTGGTATTCCCATCTCTTTAAGAATTTTCCACAGTTTGTTGTGATCCACACAGTTAAAGGCTTTAGCATAGTCAATAAAGCAGAAGTAGATGTTTTTCTGGAATTCCCTCACTTTTTCTATGATCCAGTGGATGTTGGCAATTTGATCTCTATTTCCTCTGCCCTTTCTAAATCCATCCTACCTACATCTGGAAGTTCTTGATCCATGTACTGTTGAAGCTTAGCTTAAAGGATTTTGAGCAATACTTTGCTCGCATGTGAAATGAGTACAGTTGTGCCATAGTTTGAACCTTCTTTGGCATTGCCTTTCTTTGGTATTGAAATGAAAATCTGATCTTTTCCAGTCTTGT
This sequence comes from Madoqua kirkii, assembly GCA_006408675.1. Taxonomy (NCBI): domain Eukaryota; kingdom Metazoa; phylum Chordata; class Mammalia; order Artiodactyla; family Bovidae; genus Madoqua; species Madoqua kirkii. The sequence goes on from SJYC01002713.1 coordinate 10,423, forward strand.
GGCCACTGCTGAGTTTTCCAAATTTCCTGCATATTGAGTGCAGTACTTTAACAGTATCGTCTTTTAGGATTTGGAATAGCTCAGCTGAATTCCATCACCTCCACTAGCTTTATTCATAGTTATGCTTCCTAAGGCTCACTTGACTTCACACTCCAGGATATCTGGCTTCAGGTACTATACTATTTTGATTGCTGTAGCTTTGTTAGTATAGCCTGAAATAGGAAGTCTGCTTCCTCCAGCTCTGTGTTTCTTTGGATTGCTTTGGCTATTCAGGGTCTTTTGTATCTCCATATAGATTTAAAGATTTTTCTTTTGGTTCTGTGAAAAATGCCATTGTTAATTTGATAGGAATTGCACTAAATTTATAGATTACCTTAGGTAGTGTAGACATCTTGACAATATTGATTCTTATAATCCAAGGACATGGTGTATCTTTCCATCTGTTTGTGTCATCTTTGATTTCTTTCATCAACATCTTATAGTTTTCTGAGTACTGGTCTTTTGCCTCCTTAAATAGGTTTATTCATAAGTATTTTATTCTTTTTGATGTGATGTCAGTAGGATTGTTTCCTTAATTGCCCTTTCTGATCTTTCATTGTTAGTGTATAGGATTGCAAGAGATTTGTGTATTAATTTTGTATCCTGCAACTTAACTGAATTCATTGAGCTCTAGTTTTCTGGTAGCATCTTTAAGATGTTCTGTGTGTAATATCATGTGATCTGCAAACAGTGACAGTTTTACTTCTTTTCCTACTCGGATTCCTTTTATTTCTTGTTTCTTGTCTGATTGACTAGGACTTTCAAAACTATGTTGAACAAAAGTGGCAATGATCTCAGGTGGTTCTGACCTGCAGTGGCTTCGAGCCAGATCTCAGTTCCCCAACCAGAGACTGAAGCCAGGCCATAGGAATGAGCGTGCCAAATCCTTGCACTAGACCGGAAGGGCCAGAGGCTAGTTACAAGTCTCTGAGTCATCTCCTTCGGAGAAAGGAATTTGACAAAGAGACTGAGGTGGTGAAGCAAAGTGTTTGTTAAGAGGGAAAAAGAGTATGTGCGGATGGACATATATAGGCAGGCTCAGAGAAGGGGCTGTGCCTTCAGGGTAGTTGACATCACTTATACGGGGCAGTTCTTTGGCCAGTCATCTTGCTTGCCTGGCTCTGTGTCCATATTTGGTCTACTTCAGGGTCTCCTTGTGCATATGCATCTTTTAGCCAAGATGGATTCCAGTGCAAGGGTTTCTGGGAAGAACATATTATGATCTGGTGCTTCCTGTGTTCTTTGATCTCTGAGAAGTCTTTTTGCACAGAAGTCTTTGTGTAGTTTGGGAGGTCTCCTTGACCTCAAGAATGAGAAATATGTGGTCTCTTTATCTTCTCTCCAAGCAAGACTCAGCTCCTCCTTGCTCCTTCCATTATCTTTATCCTGGAGTATCTGTTCACAGGGGACAGATTTCAGCTGCTCAGCCTGGGGCCCATCTATTTCCTGTCTCAAATCCCTGTTGAGCAATGTGGACGTCAAGAAATCTTCATTGGGATGATGAAGGGCAAAAGTCTGTCTTCTGTAGCTTCTTTAGTTAGCATGGAGCTTGCAGACACTACCTAGTTGGAGCCCTGGAACTCTCACCCTGTCTTGTTGAGGGGCCCCAGGGTGACTTCTGCTGTTATTCCAGAGTCTGTTTCGAGGAGTGGCTAGAATCCCTGCTGCACCATTATCCTGTTGTGCCCTAAAGGAGACAAACTAAATAAGTAGATTAGAGGAACATGAGCTAAAGACTAGTAAAAGACTATTATAATCAGAGACTCCAGCAGGGGTAAGAATCTGGTATACATGGTCAGCATATTTTTGTTAATTTCAGGATTAAAATTTAGCATATTTCTCTATTTCTTGGGCTTCTTTAGTAGCTCAGTCAGTAACGAATCTGCCTGCAATGTGGAAGACCAGGGTTTGATCCCTGGATTGGAAAGATCCCCTGGAGGAGGGCATGGCAACCTACCCCAGTATTCTTGCCTGGAGAATCCTCATGGAGAGAGGAGCCTGGTGGGCTGTAGTCCATTGGGTGGCAAAGAGTTGGACATGACTGAGGGTTAAAATTTAGCATATTTCTTTATTTCTAAAATGGAAGGTCCTAAACCTGTTGGTCTCGGGCCTCCTTCTTGAGCATAAAGGTCTTAGTTATAGGTTTACAACAGTATGAAAGACAACAAAGCACTAGGTGAAATATAACATAAATCAAGATGATTGAAAAGATAAGAGGGTAATGGGAAAATGGAAACCTTCTTCTCTTGGATCAAGAGAACAAACTAGAGAACCAGTTTTCAGTTTCCCTGCCCATATTGAATAACAAGGATTGATGGTTAATTGTCTGCTGGAGAAGGTGATTTTGTTGTTGAATTTTTTCAGTGTTGGTTTCTACCTGGGGAGAGGTGTTAACATAGGTGCGACAAGAACTATTGGCAACTGCACAAATTCTTCCTTGTTCTGCCAGTAGATAATCCAGGGCCAGTCAGTTGTCAAGTACCACATGGGCCAGGGAATCTAGAGACTTCTGTAAGTTAGGAAGGAATTTAGCAATCTCACTGGCTATGGTGAATGTGAAGGCAAGTTTCAAGTTGGTGGGCAGCTACTCTTCATCATGGTAACGATGCATACTGAAAGAAACAGGCATCTCCATCTGGGATATTTCCAGTTAAGTCTCAGATCAATCCAGTGAACAGTCTTAATGAACTGGCCCAGTGCTTGGATTCATTTCAGGAGTGGATTGAGAAAGGTGAAATCAAAGTTCCCAGCATACACTGTGTGTGTATGGAATGATTGCATAGGCAGTTAGTATCCCAGAGTTGTTTATCTACCTGTCATATATTGTCAGCACAATAGACTAACTGGCCTAAGGTTTTAAAGCTTAGCCATCCAATCCTGTCATTGTGGAAATATTTTCAACCATCTATCCAGTGCATTCCATCCATGTCTGTTCTGTCCATTTCTCCTTCAGTATGAATCATTCTTCCATTGGGTAGAGGGTTAGGGTTTGAGCAAAAATGGGCAACTGGACCTCTGGCTTGAGCGGAGGGCATCATAAAATGCTGGGATGTCTTAATACCAGTTTTTCACCCCCCACCCCCCAACCCACCATGCCCAGTTTTGACTTCATAGTCTCCTGCTGCTGCTAAGGAGAAGTAGGCAAGAGACAAGAGTAGTATTCTGTGGGAAAATGAACAGTTTGATTCTGTACATCCAAGAACTGAAACATGGATCTTTGTTTTCTTGGTTTTTTGGGGTTTTTTTGTTGTTGTTGTTGTTTTTTTAGGCAAGGCTTTATGGGGTCCCTCTGCAGCTTGGTGTAGTGAGAACAAGTAATATGTTCCCCTGCTTGCTTGCTTCCTGAAGTGGGAGCAACCTCGTTCCTTACAGGGGAGTGGAGGTAGAGATGTGCCCAGGGTGGATCTGGAGGGGTGGCTTAGGTGGTTTGTCCATCCCTGTGGTGGTGCTGAATGCAGGGGGCATGCCCAATACCCTGCTTTTGCTCCCAACACCCAGATTTGCTTCTGGCTCTTCAGAAGTAGAAGGTGATTTTGTTGTTGAATTTTTTCAGTGTTGGTTTCTACCTGGGGAGAGGTGTTAACATAGGTGCGACAAGAACTATTGGCAACTGCACAAATTCTTCCTTGTTCTGCCAGTAGATAATCCAGGGCCAGTCAGTTGTCAAGTACCACATGGGCCAGGGAATCTAGAGACTTCTGTAAGTTAGGAAGGAATTTAGCAATCTCACTGGCTATGGTGAATGTGCAAGGCAAGTTTCAAGTTGGTGGGCAGCTACTCTTCATCATGGTAACGATGCATACTGAAAGAAACAGGCATCTCCATCTGGGATATTTCCAGTTAAGTCTCAGATCAATCCAGTGAACAGTCTTAATGAACTGGCCCAGTGCTTGGATTCATTTCAGGAGTGGATTGAGAAAGGTGAAATCAAAGTTCCCAGCATACACTGTGTGTGTATGGAATGATTGCATAGGCAGTTAGTATCCCAGAGTTGTTTATCTACCTGTCATATATTGTCAGCACAATAGACTAACTGGCCTAAGGTTTTAAAGCTTAGCCATCCAATCCTGTCATTGTGGAAATATTTTCAACCATCTATCCAGTGCATTCCATCCATGTCTGTTCTGTCCATTTCTCCTTCAGTATGAATCATTCTTCCATTGGGTAGAGGGTTAGGGTTTGAGCAAAAATGGGCAACTGGACCTCTGGCTTGAGCGGAGGGCATCATAAAATGCTGGGATGTCTTAATACCAGTTTTTCACCCCCCACCCCCCAACCCACCATGCCCAGTTTTGACTTCATAGTCTCCTGCTGCTGCTAAGGAGAAGTAGGCAAGAGACAAGAGTAGTATTCTGTGGGAAAATGAACAGTTTGATTCTGTACATCCAAGAACTGAAACATGGATCTTTGTTTTCTTGGTTTTTTGGGGTTTTTTTGTTGTTGTTGTTGTTTTTTTAGGCAAGGCTTTATGGGGTCCCTCTGCAGCTTGGTGTAGTGAGAACAAGTAATATGTTCCCCTGCTTGCTTGCTTCCTGAAGTGGGAGCAACCTCGTTCCTTACAGGGGAGTGGAGGTAGAGATGTGCCCAGGGTGGATCTGGAGGGGTGGCTTAGGTGGTTTGTCCATCCCTGTGGTGGTGCTGAATGCAGGGGGCATGCCCAATACCCTGCTTTTGCTCCCAACACCCAGATTTGCTTCTGGCTCTTCAGAAGTGGGTTTCCCTTGTGGCTCAGCTGGTAAAGAATCTGCCTGCAATGCAGGAGACCTGGGTTTGATCCCTGGGTTGGGAAGATCCTCTAGAGAAGGGAAAGGCTCCCCAGTCCAGTATTCTGGCCGGGGGAATTCCATGGACTACAGCCCATGGGCTTGCAAAGAGCCGGACACAACTGAGCTACTTGCACTTTCACTTCAGAAGTAGCAGTTGGGCTCTTCTGGTCTTTTTGTAACTTTTGTCCAGAATTTGCCCCAACCGTATATACACATAATTATTTTCAGTCCCATCCAGATTCTTTGTATTTTGTTGCTTGAGGACAGGAAAAGTATGTCCAGGTACAAGGACTGCAGCACTGCAGGGAAGAGTCCCAGGTCTCAGCTTGTCTCATTCCTCCCTGAGAGACTCTATACCCTTCTTTTTTTTTTTTTTTTTTAACATTTATTTATTTGGCTGCACTAGGCCTTATTGATAGTTGTAGAACACAGGATTTTCGTTGTGGCATATGGTATCTAGTTCCCTGACTATGGATTGAACTTGGGCCCCTTGCATTGGGAGCATGGGGTCTTAGCCATTGGACCACCAGGGAAGTCCCTATTCCCTTATTTTTAAGGGTTAATGGTCCAAAGGTCTCTTCTTCTGAAACTTCTTCATGCTGGACAGGGGCCGAAGACCCTAGCCTATCCTCAAGGTGTAGAAGTAAGTCCCTCGCTGCGTGTCCCAAGGACCATAGGGACCTGGGCCAGTCTCCATTGGGGTGGGCTGAATTCCTTAAGCCATCATGAACCTTACTTCAAACCACTGAAGCCTAGAAGATGTGAACTTAACAAGAATGTTAAACCAGGGCCAAAAGGAACAATAACAAGAAGCCATGAAAAGGCCTAAAAAGGGAAGGAACCAGGTTAACTTTTGGAGGGTGAGGTGGGAGGGGGGCTTCCTTCCCCTGGACCAGAAGGGGAGGCGATGTCTTGGCTATAAGAAGGCATTCTGCTTGTGTGTCTATTTTTGTTAATCTCAGGATTAAAGTTTAACATGTTTCTCTGGTTTTGAATCAAAGGTCTGGATCTGTTGGTTCCCAGGTCTACTTCTTGGACCAAAAATTCTGGGTCAGAAATTTACAGTAATAGGGAAGACAACGGAGTACAAGATGAAATACAGCATAAATTAGTATCACTGAGAAAAGTTGAGGGTTATGAGAAAATAGAAACCTCCTCCCAGAGAGTTTTGTATACCTTGGGGGATCCAAGAGAATCAACTAGAGAACCAGTTTTTAATTTCCCCACTTGTACTGTATATTGAGAGTTGGTGGTAAACTGTCTGCTGAAGTCAAGTGACTTGTTGAATTTTCTTAATGTTGGTTTCTACCTGTGCATCAGGGCTGTTTTTGGTTTTGTTTTTGTTTTTCCCTTGGCCTCTCCATCTGCCCTGTTTTTCCCTGGGGGTAATTTGAGAATTTTCCTTTTGGTCAGTGAATGACTGCTACTGGCTTTGGTTTTTGAGCCACTTCTATGAGGTATAATATCTCAGCCCCATATTTTAGAGGAGAACATTTTTTATTTAAAAATTTTTATTTATTTTCTGTTTTGGCAGTGCTGGGTCTTTGTTGCTGCCTGCAGGCTTTCTCTACTTATAGCAAGTGCGGGCTCCTCTCTAGCTGGTGTCCAGCTTCTTATCGTGGTGGCTTCTCTTGTTGCAGAGCACAGGCTCTAGGGCACAGACACAGTAGCTGTGGCCAGGGCATGTGGGATCTTCTCGGAGCAGGGATCAAACCCGTGTGCCCTGCATTGCAAGTGGATTCTTATCCACTGGACCACCAGGCAAGCCCCTTTTCTTACCAGATACCTACGTAGGCATGTAAAGCAAGAAAGACATATTTTGAGTCTGTATGTGTATATATAACTTTTCCTTCCTCTAAAGTTCAGTTTAGTCACTCAGTCCTGTCTGACTCTTTGTGACCCTACGGGCTACAGCATGCAGACTTCCCTTCACATCACCAACTCCCAGAGCTTGCTCAAATTCGTGTCCATTGAGTCAGTAATGCCATCCCCTAAAGTTGGGGCTCCATTTCTTTTAGCTCAGTCATCCGGGTAGCAAAGGTTTTGTTTCTGTGATACTATGAGGGCTCACAGTAGTATCCCTATGCCCTCCTGATTCCATCTTTAGAAACTACTGCCGTCAGCAAGCCATTCTTCCTCAGGGTTTTCTATGGCCTGGTCTGTTGGATCAAGCCTACAGGTATAAACTTGGTGAGTGGTTTCAAGGCAGGAATGTGTTTGTTCTGAAATTTCAGGAGCGTTGGTATAGCCAGGTTGAGGGTGTTGGGATTACCTCTGGGGAGATGGAGCAAAGCCTGGTACATAGTAAGGTGGGCTCCAGTTAGCCAGTAGTGGCCTTTAATCCCCAGAACCCCTTGTACTTGATGAGGGGTCTGGACATCTAGTGGCTGTCCAAAGCTTAGCTTGTTAGCTTCTTCTGCTAAGGAAGCAGTGGCAGTACTACCCAGAAACAGCCAGAACCACATCAGGCCTGGAAATCTAGTTATCTGGAAAAATAGCTAGTAGGCTGAGGAACTTCTCCTAACTTTTGAATAGGAATCCTGACAGCTGTCTCCTGTTTTTCAGTTATGTATAAGGTACATTTTTTTTTTTTTCAACTTGCGACACCCAGAGTAGCAACTCTGGTGAGGGACTGGTGGATATTATTAAAAGCCTTTTCTTGTTCTCCAGTACAAAGTACTGGTTCTGGGCCTTTGGTGGCTTCAGATAGAAGCTTAAACATTAGTCTGAATCCTGGAATCCAAATTCTGCAAAATCCTGTCATGCCTAAGAAAATACAAAGATTTTTTTTTTTATATCTCTGGGGTGCTTATACCTAATATAACATGATTTTTATTTAGAGATTACTGTGTACTTTCAGAAATTATGTCTCAGATACTTACCTTCTTACTCTGATATCTGTGCTTTGGAGATCATGTAACCCCGGGCCCCATGGAAATTAAAGACTTAAATGATAGTTTGATCTGAGTCCCCCATGGTAGGGTGCATATTAATATGTCATCTACATATTGTAGAATAGCATCTTCTTTTAAGTGTATTTCTCTTAGTTCCTTTCGAGGGCCTAGGTGACCAAATGTGGGCTATCCTGAAACCCCTGAGATAGCACTATCCAGGTATAGCATGACATTTGGCTCAGTGAGGGCTAGTCCACTCAAAAAAGGGATGAAATGAGATACAAAAGAAAGCATCCTTGAGGTCAAGCACAGTAAACCATTTGGCATCTCTCATCCAATATTATCAGGACTGGCCAAAAGGGGAATATATAGAGACCACTGTATCATTTATTGCTCTAAGGTCATGTACAATTCAGTATATCCATTTGGCTTAGCAACTGGGAGAACAGTGGTATTATATGGAGACTGACAGGACATTAAGAGGCCATGTTTTAACCTGTTTTTGCTTCCAACTTTATAGGATACTGTCTCTTTATTAGAGTAAGTGACTTCTGGCTTAAGGCTAATTTCTACATGTTGGGCATTTATAGTCTTCCCAGGGGTTCCATTGTCCCAAACTTCAGGGTTTACTGTGTGAAGAATATGGCTGGGAACAGGCCCCTGGTCTTCCAGCTGATTTGTCTTAGAGTCAAGAAAAGGCACGGTTCAGGGCGTCCAAACTTTAATATGGCCCCACAGGAGACCAGACAGTCTCTCTCCAGCGGTTGGGTAGGACACTCGGGCACAGTAAAAGGCATGGAAGGTCAAATGCTGTTCAGATTGGCAAGTGAGAGGCCCAGTGAAGAAACCAATGTGAGGCTTTCTGTCGACACCAGTCACAGTACAGCTTTTGCAGGAAAGAGGCCCATTGTGAGAGATCGGACAAATGTCTCCTTTATCAATTTGAAAATTGATATTCTTACCTGCATGTTAAAGGCCACTTGGGCTCTCCGATGGAGTTAGATATCTCATGCAAGGAGCCTCCAGAATCCCCGGGCCACCTCAGTTGTCCAGCATGCCACCTTGGGAGCAAGAACCCACCTGTCTTCAGGACTGGGGACAATCCCATCTCCAATAACCTGTTCGTTTGCAGGCTAGGCATGGACATGAGGGTTCTTTTTTGCACTTTTGGGCTGGTTGACTTATATTTGAAGCATTCCCCCTTGCTGGTTTTACCTCCAGGCGATAGTTAAGCTTCCTTGGCCCACTTGGGTTGTCCTGAGGTTGCAAGGCATTGCTGACAGCTGTCGTCATAGCTTGAGCCCTGGCCTGCCTGTTTTCATGTCAGGATCTCTCTTCCTCCTCAGCTTGATCTCGATGATTAAATATCCTGAAGGCCACCTCTGGGAGTTGGGACATCAGGGTTTGTGGGCCTAATTGTAACTTTTGGAGTTTCTGACTCATATTGGTGGCAGACTGGCTGATGACGTGTTGTCGCAGCAGAGATTGATGCTCTGGAGTGGAGAGTTCAACGTTAGTACATTTTCTACAAGCCTCCACAAGATGTCCCTAAAAGAGGGCTGGGTTTTCATTTTTCTTGGGTCACTCCATTAACCTTTTCATAGTTAGCTGGCTTTTTGTTAGATTTTCTCATCCATTCTAATAACACAGTGGATCACATGTTTCATGGCTTCTGATCCTCTCAGGAATGATAATACCAACAGGGCTCCTGACTTGGAGTTGCATCTTCACGGATAACAAAATATTCAGTTTGGTCCAGCTGGTCACTGTTCCTCTGAGCTGCTGCTCAAATTCTCTGTTTTGTCCTCAGGTTTGAACATCCTTCCAAGTTAAATCAAAGGCCAGAGTTAGGGCCTGAAAATCTGCAGCAAACTTACTAGTGTCTTTGATAAACTGGCCCAGTCTTTGCACTGGGCTAACTCAGTTAAAGAGAAGGGCACGTGTACTGTGACGGTCCTGTCACCACTTGCCACTTCCCTTAAGGGCATATTTTTCTCTGATCCTGAGTGATAGGAAGTTAGACTACCAGTTACCCCAGGGCTCTAGTCTCTCTCCTGGGATGACGAAGGGAATATGGAAATAGGGAGGTGAGTTTGGGATTGGTCAGAGGGAACTAGGAAACTTGGTGGCTCTGGAGAAGCAGGGGAAACTTGCTTTCACCCCTGAAAATTGGGGAAAGTTAAAAAGGGGATCATCTAAAATGTCGGGAGTGCTTTGCCCAGGCTTTTGATTACCGGAGCCAGTAGAGCAGGGTTTGGGTAAAGAACCATGAAAGCTTGAACATTCCCATCTCGCAACAGTGAAGCTCCAGTTGCAAGACGGTTTTGCAATTTAGAGACTCATTTTCAGGCCATTTTTCTCTATCCTCCCAACTTCTATAAAAGCCAAGTAGTGTTACAGTAGAATTTGTCTTTCCTGTTCAGCTTGTCTATTTTTTTTAAAATATCCAGATTCTAAGGATACATTCCAGAGGTGTTTCTTCTGCTTAGAAGAGGATCCTCCCATGTTGAGTAACCTGCAACCAAGAGCGCTCCTAGAAATGAAATCCGGCATCCCAGGAGACATTCACTGAGGACTTTTTACGGAAGGGAGTCAGAATGTGCTCTGAATTCTCTTACCTAATGGAATTTTGAGGGTTCTCTATTCTCCCATAGATTCCTAACCTGATATCTCCGGTCAACCCAGTCCCTTGCATGGAGGTACCAAGTAGGGGACATTTGAACCAGCGCCAGTGTGTTGACAGGACACTCCTTGAGGGGGATCTGTTGTCTATAAAGCTCATGTCCTGTAACTGTTTTCCCTGTGTTGGGGTGTATTCCTCGAGACTGAGTTCATATAAAGCGTAGAGTGTAGACTGCTTGGAAGTGGCCAGTCCAGAAGATAATTGTGCAGGGACTGCCCAGTGAAGGAGTGAAGGGAGTCCTAGAGGTGTAAAAAGGACCAACTAGAGGAAGTGGAATTGGGCTCAGTGGAAAATGCCATGGAGGTCAGAAAATGAGAGTCTGGGGAATGTGAGTTTTCCCACAGGGATTTTTTGGGTGTTGAGGAAGGGTGAGAGACTAGACAGAAGAAGAACCCCAAGCCCCTTCCCCTGTCTCTTGGGCTATGATAAAATTAGAGCCTGGTGATTCTGTATGACACAGGCAACAGCAAGTTTGGACAGTGTTTCCCATGGAAATCAACACACCAAGTGAACCCAATTAGTTTAGAGTCTTTTGGGGATGCTCCAGTGACCTTTTGAAGGACCCCAAAATTAGCTGGCAGTCAAAAGAATTTAGTTGTATTTGGGAAGTCTGGCAAAAACCTCAAGAAGTTTTAAAATACCCATTCTGATAGAATAATAGGTCCCCGTGAAACAAGTATTCTTTCAGCTAAAGTGAAAAATAAATTTCCAAAGTAAATACTGATATTTAAAAGTATAAGAACTCACACAATCTGATATCAAAAGGAGTATTCCAGGAAAGCATTGTTCTCTTAGGAGAGAGAGAAACCAAACCCAGTCATGCATCAGCCTACTCTTGATAAAATCCTTTTGTCTAATTCAATTCAATCCAACCTTAGAAAATCCTGACCACCTATAAAACTCTTTTCTCGATGTCCCTCCTCTGCAAACCTCATGCAGCTGTCTATAGCCATACATTGTGCCTTATTCTTTACATTAAGAAATAACTAGCAAATCACTCTTTTTCCTTTTAATAAGATACAGTTCCATTCCTCACATCTTCTTTTCTAAAAACACACATCCTACTTTTCTTAAGCAACCATGAACTGTCTTCTACATTAACGTTCTATAGGTTGGGAGCATAGCACCAAACATCTTTAGTTTCTTTCTTCACAAAAAGACAAAGTAGGTAAACTTAGACCTGTTCAACAATTAGTGGTACCAATATTTTGTCTTATTTGAAATAGCCTGGGTATTCAGTGATTTCCTATCATTAAACTTAATTTAGTTTCAATTTACCAAAACTGGAGAGAGTGTTTTAGATGAACTTTTCCAAAACATAGTTATTGCCATAGAATTTACCAAGAAGTTCTAAGCTTTGAACATTTTCTTAAAGATTTAATTATATCAGCTTATTTTTCCTGTTCACAAATTTTATAACCAATATTCACTTACTGACTTTCAGTAACCATAGATAGGATTAAAGTGTTATATTTAATGCTGATCACTCTAAAAACAGGTCTGTATTAATTAAACCCAGAAGCTTAAGCTAACTCTAATATCAGACATTAATTAAGTACTGAACATTGCCCAAGTCACATGGAAAAGGTATTCTGGAGAGCCACCTTTATATTTCTGAGAATGTATATAAGTGCTCAGTTTCCTTTAAGCCAGTTAAATAGAGCTCTTTTACAGGTTAATTTTTACCGAAAGACCGAACCAGAAACCTCATAGTTTTCCTCTTGAATATAAAATGGCCCTTCTCCCCCTTCAATCTGGGGGAAGACAGAGAGTCAGGCAGGTCCTGAGAGCCCAGGCAGAATAGTCACAGTGCAGAGGAGAGAGGCAGACCCTCAGTCAGGTCTGTTCATTAAACTGCAAAGGCAGAGGAGGGAGAGTGGCAAGCTCCTGTCTTTACTTATTCCCTAAAATCCCACCAAGTAACCCAAGGCTGCAGTATCGGGCGATGTGGGCTGCTTTCTCTTTCAAGAAGTAAGTGCGCCACCAGGCCCGTAGTGTTGGAGAGACTTGCATGAGCAGTTGGACAAGCAAAGCTACGTAAAAGAAGGGTACCAGTGACACAAACTTAGACATAAAGAAGTTTTCAGAATGAATGGTACTGTCATGCAGCTATAAGGATCAGGGGAGAGGTAAAGGGAGGAGAAGCGGAAAAGGCTGAAAGAGAAAGAGACAGCAGGGAACTGGAGTTGAAAATACGGGGACCAAAGGACTTCTAGCTACTACATGATACAAGGTCTGAAGATCAATCATTCTTACACATCTCTGGTCAAGGAGAGCCTGCTTGGACCAAGGTCTGTGCAGGGTGAGGCAGCCTCTCCTGCCTCTGTCTGTCACCGATCAAGGGCAACAGAGAGCAGGTCTCACAAGGTGAGAGGAGTGATGCTGTAGCTGCCTGGAGTCCACGCTCTTGGAAAGAGAAGACAGAAGAGAAGAGCAATTTCGGGAGAGGAAAGTGCACAAGTGGGAGGGGTGGGCATCGTGTGAATGAGAGTCCTGAGGCTGCCAAGGACCCGGAAGGCAGATTTAGGAAGCGTGGTGACACTGAAACAAGAGGTTGGGGGCCACTTGTCACCCACAGTGAAGCTGTGATCGGTGGTCTCAGAGAGTTCAGATCCTCTCCCAAGAAAAGGACAAGTGCCCACACTGGGTGCCATAAATCTGATTCTGACCAGGGTTCTTGGCCTTCCTTGATCAATTAAATGACTAGAGGCTAGACAGGAAATGCAGGCAAGGCCTTACTGGGACCCTGCTGCAGCAGGAAGGGAGCAAAAACAAGTAACAGGTTCCTTGGCTCCTTGCTCCAGCCTTGAGTCTTTGGAACTTCATGTTTCCTAGGAACTTGGTTAAAACTCTTTACTAGGTAGATGGTGAGGTTGCTGTCGTCAATGATGGGTTCATCTCTGGGTAAGCACATCCAGCATTCTGTCAAATGAAGGGAGGAAGCAAGAGTTTGAGCAATGGGAACCAGGGAGTTTTCTGTCCATTCTGGGGCAAGGGATGAAGTATAGAAAAGTTCAAGTAATGAACCCTCATAGTTGCACCAATCAGAGCTTCAGTCATGAATGATGACTAGGAAGCAGGAACATTAAAACAAGTGTTGTAGTGAGTTCACATCATGATAAATGTGGGGTTCTGAGGCTTTGGTGAGTCACATTAAGCCACCCCTCCTGGGCAGAGGAGTTCTGTCTGGGGTGTAGGTACAGGGCTATAGTAGCGCTCGTAATACATTTCAAAAGTGAAGGTGGAGGACAATAATTATCGATGTCTACCAAACCAGTTGTTTTGTAAGTGGACTGGAGAACAGAAAGACAGAAAGGAAGATAGTGCCTATGGGAACTTAGCCTTGGGTCTAATAAGTCTTTGTCCTTTCTTTAAAAAAAAAAAAAATTTAACTTGTATATTTGGCTGCATCGGGCCTTTGTTGTGGCACATAGCATCTTCTTTCTGTTATGCAGAATCTTTCATTACAGCTCATGTGCTCTTGAGTTTTAGCTATTATGCTGCATATGGGATCTTAGTTCCCCATGCAGGGACTGAACGTGTGTTCCCAGTCCTGTAAGGCAAATTCTTAACCACTGAACCACGAGGGAAGTCCCTTTTTATCCTTTCTGAACAGCAGCTTTAGGTCTTGGAGAGGCTCATTCATCCACCTGGATTTTTCAGGCTGTTCAGGGTCCTCTGTGTTCCATGGAGTCTCAGGAGAAGGGAAGGAGTCATGTCCGACTCTTGATGACCCAATGGACTGTAGCAAGCCAGGCCTCCCTGTCCCTAAAAAAAAAAAAAATTTAACTTGTATATTTGGCTGCATCGGGCCTTTGTTGTGGCACATAGCATCTTCTTTCTGTTATGCAGAATCTTTCATTACAGCTCATGTGCTCTTGAGTTTTAGCTATTATGCTGCATATGGGATCTTAGTTCCCCATGCAGGGACTGAACGTGTGTTCCCAGTCCTGTAAGGCAAATTCTTAACCACTGAACCACGAGGGAAGTCCCTTTTTATCCTTTCTGAACAGCAGCTTTAGGTCTTGGAGAGGCTCATTCATCCACCTGGATTTTTCAGGCTGTTCAGGGTCCTCTGTGTTCCATGGAGTCTCAGGAGAAGGGAAGGAGTCATGTCCGACTCTTGATGACCCAATGGACTGTAGCAAGCCAGGCCTCCCTGTCCCTCACCATCTATCAAAATTTGCCCAAGTTCATGTCCATTGAATTGGTGATGCCATCCAACCATCTCATCCTCTGTTGCCCTCTTTGCCTCCTGCTTTCAATCTTTCCCAGCATCAGGGTCTTTTCTAATAAGTCAGCTCTTCACATCAGGTGGCCAAAGTATTGGAGCTTCAGCATCAATCCTTTCAATGAATATTCAGGACTGATTTCCTTTAGGATGGACTGGTTTGATCTCTTTGTGGTCCAAGGGACTCTCAAGTGTCTTCTCCAGCACTACAGTTCAAAAGCATCAATATTTCAGTGCTCAGCTTTCTTTATAGTCCAACTCTTATATCCATACATGAGAAAAGCTGGAAAAACCATAGCTTTGACTACATGGACTTTTGTCAGCAAAGAAATGTCTCTGCTTTTTAACATGCTTTCTAGGTTGGTCATTGCTTTTCTTCCAATGAGCAAGTGTGTTTCAGTTTCATGGCTGCAGTCACAATCTGCAGTGATTTGGGGGCCCAAGAAAATAAAGTCTGTCACTGTTTTCATTGTTTCACCACCTATTTGCCATGAAGTGATGAGAACTGGATGCCATGATCTTTGTTTTTGGAATGCTGAATTTTAAGCCAGTTTTTTTCACTCTCCTCCTTCACACTCATCAACAGGCTCTTTAGTTCCTCTTCACTTTCTGCCATTAGTGTGGTATCATCTGCATATCTGAAGTTATTGATATTTCTCCCAGCAATCTTGATTTCCAGATTATTCTTCATCCAGCCCAGCATTTCACACATTGTGCTCTTCATATAAGTTAAATAAGCAGGGTGACAATATACAGCCTTGATGTACTCCTTTCCCAGTTTGGAACTAGTTTGTTGTTCCGTGTCCAGTTCTAACTATTGCTTCTTGATCTGCATAACAGTTTCCCAGGAGAGAGGTAAGGTGGTCTGATATTCCCATCTGTTTAAGAATTTTCTAGTTTGTTGTGATCCACGCGGTCAAAGGCTGTAGTCAATGAAGCAGAAGTAGATATTTTTCTGAAATTCTCTTGCTTTTTCTATGATCCAGTGGATTTTGGCTGTCTGATCTCTGGTTCTTCTGTCTTTTCTGAATCCACTTATATATCTGGAAGTTCTCTGTTCACATACTGTTGAAGCCTAGCTTGAAGGATTTTGAGCATTACTTTACTATCATGTTAAATGAGTGCAATTTTGTGGCAGTTTGAATATTCTTTGGCATTCCCCTTCTTTGGCCTCAGATCATGAGCTCCTTATTATAAAATTCAGACTTGAAGAAAGTAGGGGGAATCACTGTGCCATTCAGATATGACCTAAATCAAATTCCTTATGATTATACAGTGTAAGTGACAAATAAATTCAAGACATTAGACCTGATAGACACAGAGCCTGAAGAACTATGGATGGAAGTTCGTAACACTGTATAAGACACAATGACCAAAACCATCCCTATGAAAGAGAAATGCAACAAGGCAAAATGGTTGCCTGAGGAGGCCTTACAAATAGCTGAGAAAAAAAGAAAAGGCAAGTGAGAAAGGGAAAGATACATCCATCTAAATGCAGAGTTCCACAGAATAGCAAGGAGAGATAAGAAAGCCTTCTTAAGAGTGACAGTGCAAAGAAATAGAGGAAGACAATAAAATGGGAAAGACTAGAGATCTCTTCAAGAAAATTGGAGATACCAAGGGAACATTTCATGCAAAGATGGGCACAATAAAGGACAGAAATGGTGCAGAGGTAACAGAAGCAGAAAGTATTAAGAAGAGGTGGAAAGAATACACAGAAGAATTGTACAAAAAGGGTCTTAATGAGTTGCAAACCATGATGGTGTGATCACTCACCTGTAGCCAGACATCCTGGAGTGTAAAGTCAAGTGGGCCTTAGGAAGTATCACTATGAACAAAGCTAGTGGAGGTGATAGAACTCAGCTGAGCTGTTTCAGATTCTAAAAGCTGATGCTGTTAAACTGCTGCACTCAATATGCTAACAAATTTGGAAAACTCAGCATTGACCACAGGACCCAAAAAGATCAGTTTTCATTCCAGTCCCAAAGAAGGGCAATGCCAAAGAATGTTCAAACTACTGCACAATTGCACTCATCTCTACCCTTAGCTCCCCCTTGGTCTCATGTCCAGGTCTCCTTGGAAGTTGAGTATCAGAGTATATTGGTAGAAGGGGCAAGAGTTGAGGTCAATGCCATTTCTGTTCTGGGCACCAGGGCTGCTGTCTTTTCTTCCCAGTGTGTCCAGTTGCTTCCTGGGGTAATCTGAGAACTGCTCTTTTGATGCCTGTGACAGTGAATGACAGCTACATATTTTGGGTTTGAGCTACTTCTATGAAATCTAAAATCTCAGCCTCATACATTATATAAGTATTTCTTGTACTTAAAAGTTCTCTTTTTTCCCAATAGACTCACTAGCTTGTAAAGCAAGGAAGGCATAATTTGAGTCTATATATATAATTTATCCTTCCTCTAGGGTTAAGACTCAGGTTAGAGCTGTCAGTTCAACCTTCTGGACTGAAATGTTGGGCGGATAAGGTTTTGCTGCTTTGACACTATGTGGATTCACAATAACATCCCCTGCCCTCCTGACTCCATGCCTCATAAAGCTACTGCTGTCAGTAAACCATTCATTCTCAGGGTTTTCTGTGGCTTGAACTGTTAGATTAGACCTACAGGCATCAAGCTGGTCAAGGGTTCTGAGGCAGGAATATATTAGTTTGGAGCTCTCATCAGGCATAAGCGTAGCTGGGTTGAGGATGCAGCAGGTTTTGTGGGTGAGCTCTCAGGAGTCAAGGAGCACAGCCTGGTATTAGTAAGGCACCTTCAATTAGCCAGTGGTGGCCTTTAATCCCCAGAATCCCTTAGACTTGATGAAAGGTCTGGACATCCAGTGACTGTCCAAAGGTGAACTTGCTAGTTTCTTCCTCTAGTGAAGCAGTGGCACCTACTGCCACGAGGCAGCCAGGCCAACCTTGGGTCATGAAATCCAGTTGTTTGGAAAAATACTTGATAGACTGAGGAGCTTGCCCAGATATGAGAACACCCTAGACTGTGCCTTGCTTTTCAGCCACCTTGCTTTTCAACCTGAATGGCATTTTCAGGTTGAGATGACTGAGAGCAGAGGCTCTGGTAAGGGCCTGATTGATATCATTAGAAGCCTTTTCTTTTTCTTCATTCTAAATGGTTCTGTGTCTGAGCCTTCATATAGAGGTTTAGCCATTAGCCCCAATCTTGAAATCCAGATTCTGTGAAATCCTGCCATGACCAGAAAGGTAAAGAGATGTTTCTTTGTCTTTGTTGTTGTTTAGTTGTTCAGCTGTGTCAGACCCTTCTGCGACCCCATGGACTGTAGCCCACCAGCCTATGGGATATCCCAGGCAAGAATACTGGAGTGGGGAGCCATTTCCTTCTCCAAGGGATCTTCCTGACTCAGGGATTGAACCTGTGTCTCCTGCATTGGAGGTAAATCTTTGCAGTGCTTATGCCTAAATATAGCTTGTTTTCTATATGGAGAAAACTCTCTGTTTTGGGGGTTTGTGGTAAGTCCCAAATAATTAACTTATTGCTTTGAGATTTGTTGTGCCTTTGAAAGGCTCAGTAGCCCCAAGGAGATTAAGGACTTAATGGTGTTTTGATCCGAGACCTCCATGGTGAGGTACATACTAATATATCATGTACATACCTGTTGAATAGCCTGTTCCTTTAGGTGTATCTTCCACAGTTATTTTCCTAGGACCTGAGAACAGTGTGAGCTGGCCAGAAAACCCTGACACCATACTGTCCAGGAGTATTGTTGCATTTGGCTCGAGTGGTAGTCCATTTAAAGGCAAACAAATATTGTGAGGAGTCATATGTTGTTGCTAAATTGTGTCCAACTCTTGACAGCCTATAGGCTGCAGCTCATCAGGCTCCTCTCTGTCCATAGCATTTCCCAGGCATGAATATGAGTACTAGAGTGGGTTGCCATTTTCTTCTTCAGGGAATTTTCCCGAGCCAGGAATCGTACCCACAGCTCCTGCATTGGTAGGCAGACTCTTTGCCACTGAATCACCAGGGAAGGTGAGTGGGGGTAGTCAGCTTAAAGGCAAATAAATATTGTGAGGAAGGATATACTGGGATGCAAAAGAAGGGATCCTTATAGCTGAGCATGGTAAAGCGTTTAGCATCCTCAGGGATTTGGGCTGATGCCTTATAAAGATGGACCACAAGCGGATGAATAAGCACCACAGCATCATTTCCCACTCTAAGGTTTTGTATCACTTGAAATTCTCCAGTAGACTTCATAATTGGAAAAGTAGGAGTGTTGCTTGGAAACTGGCAGGGCAACAAGAGGTCATGATTTAAGAATTTATCTTTGGGGGCTTTTAACCCCTTCTTTGCTTCAAATTTTGTGGGATATTGTCTCTTGTTAGGGTAAGTGGCTTCTGGCCTAAGCCTAATTCTTACAGGTTGGGCACTGATGGCCCTCCTGGGTTCTCCTTGTTCCCAAAATGCAGGTTCACTCCCTGTAGAATATGGCTGGGAGTAGGGCCTTGCTCTCTGGCTGGTCCCATGCAGGTCAGAGTCAGTATATGTGGCTGCTCCGGCTGTCCTAATTGTTTAATGGTCCCAAGGGAGCCCAGAAGGTCCCGTCCCAGTAGTGGGGAAGGACACTCGGGGACAACCAGAAAGACACGTGAGATCAAACCCTGTTCAGGTTGTCAGCAGAGAGGACAGTGAAGTAACAGGTGGGAGATTTTCCAGCGACACCAGTCACTGTGCAGCTTTTGGAAGAAAGAGGCCTAGTGTGAGAGCTCAGGACAGAGTAAGTGGCCCCCGTATCATTAAAAAGTCGATCTTACCTGCCACGTCAGGAACCACCCAGAGCTCCTCGATGGAGACAGACATCTCAGAGGGAGCCCCCAGAATCCCCACATCAGTTTAGCTTGAGCCCTGGCCTGTCCTTTCTCTTGTTGGGCTCTCTCTTCCTCTTCATCTTGATCTCGATTATTTTCTACCCCAAAGGCCACCTCTAGGAGTTGGGTCACCAACTGTACCTTTTGTAGTTTCTGCCTAATATCAAGGGCAGGCTGACTGATCAAATATTGTCATGGAGGGATTCGTCCTCCAGATTGGAGGGGTCCAATGTTAGTAAATTTCCCCCAAAGACTCCATAAGTTGTCCCTTAAAGAGGACTGAGTTTTCTTTTTCTTCTTGGGACACTCCTTTAACCCTTTCACAGTTAACTGGCATTTTGATAGTTTCTCATCCCTTGTAATACATAGTGGATTACGTGTTCCATGCTTCTGTTCTCTCCCAGGATTTAGAATTCCAATGGGGCTCCTGACTTAGAAGTGGGACTCAACACATAGCAAAATGTTCCGGTCGGTCCCTGGCAAGCTGGTCACTGTTCCCCTGGGCTGTCACCCAAATTCTCTGTTTTTCCTCAGGGTCAGAGGAAGTATTATAGATAGGACTATTTAGACATCTTTCCAAGGTAAATCAAAGGCCAGAGTTAAAGCCAAAAACCCTGCAATAATGTTAATAGTGTCTTCAGAAAATTGGCCCAGTTTCTGTCTGCCTTGGGCTAAATCAGTTAAAGAAAACAGCGCATGTACTCTGACTGTCTCTTCACTGATTGATTGCCACTTTTTTAAGAGAGGGCATTCTCTGATCCTGGGTGATAGGAGGTTCCACTGTGGGTTACCCCTGGGGGCACTTACTAGTCTTTCTCCTGGGGTGATGAAGCATATATGGCACATAAGGATGTGAAGCTGAGATTGGTCAGAGGGATCTTGGATGTTCAGTGGCTCTGAGGAAGCAGGGGAGACTGGGTTTCACCCTTGAAAATTGGGGAAGGTTAAAAGGGGCTCATCTAAAATGTCGGGAGTGCTTTCTGGTTCCCCAGGCTTTTGATTACAGGAGCAGATAGACAAAGCAGTATTTTGATAAAGAACCATGAAGACTGAAATTTAGGGAATCTCAGTCTATTTTCCCATCTTGTGACAGTAAAGATCCAGTTGCAAGATGGTATTGTAATTTAGATACCCATATTCAGGCCATTTTTCTCCATCCCCCTAACTTAAATAAAGGCAAGGCTGTGTTACAGTACAGATTAAGTTTTTGTCTTTTCAATCTTCAGGTTTTTTAAATTTACAATTTGGGATGTTCTTGGTGGCTCAGATGGTAAAGAATCCACCTGCAATGCAGGAGACCTGGATTCTATCACTGGGTCAGGAAGATCCATGGAGAAGGGAATAGCTAGCCACTTCAGTAAGCTTGCCTGGAGAATTTCATGAACAGAGGAGATTGTTGGGCTATAGTCCTTGGGGTGACAAAAAGTAGACACGACTGAGCCTCTAACACTACACTTATGACTTAGAAGAGGAATCTCTCATGTTGAGTAACCATTAGCCAAGAGCTCTCCTAGAAATGAAGTCCAGAGTCCTGGAGACATTTACACGGAGGTTTTTATCAAAGGGAGGTGCAGAGTCTTCTTAATTCCCTTCTCACCTAAGAGGATTTTGAGCATCCTCTGCTCTCCCATGGATTCCTAACCAGACATCTCTGGTCCACCTAGTCCTTCTCATGAGGGGTCCCCAATAGGGGACATTTGAACCAGTGCCACTGTTTTCCAGGACTCTCCTTGAGGGGTATCTGTTGTCTATTAAGCTCATCTCCTATAACTGTTTCCCCTGTGTTGGGGTGTATTCTATTATACTGAGCATCTATAAAACCTAGGATGTGGCCTGCTTGAAAGTGGGCAGCCCAGTAGGCAGTTGTAACTGTGTAGGGACTGCCAAGTGGAGGAGTGAAGGATATCCTAGAGGTGCAGAAAGGAACTCTTGGGGGAATTGAAGGGCTTCTCTGGTGGGAAATTGAAGTTGGGTGCAGTAGAAAACACCATGCAGGTCAGAAAATGAAAGCCTAGAGGTGGGAGTATCCTCATGGGATTTTTTTGGACATAACGTGAGACTAGACATTAGAAGATGCCAAACCGTTTCCTCTATCTCTTGGGCCGCTACGATAAAATCAGGGAGAGCCTGATGATTTTATCTGATACAGGCAACAGCAAGTTTGGACAGTATTTCCCATGTAATTTAACATACCAACTGAACTCAATTAGTCTAGGATCTTTCTTTGGGATTCTACAGGGGGTCTTTGAAGTACTCCAAAGAGGCTTAACATTAGAAGAAGTTTGGCTAGAATTTTATATTTGGAGAGGCTGTCAAAAATTGCAAAAAAAAAAAAAAATTAGCAACTTGATTTTACTTTTGGCTGTGCTGGATCTTTGTTGCTGTGCGGACTTTCTCTACTCATGTGAGCGGTGGCGACTCTGCAGTTTCGGCGCCAAGGCTTCTCGTGGTGGTGGCTTCTCTGCTGCAGCCCTGGGCTCTGGGGAGTGTGGGCTCAGTAGTTTGGACTCCCAGGCTCTAGGGCACGGGCTCAATAGCTGTGGCACAGGGGCTTGGCTGCTCCATGGCATGTGGGATCCTCCCAGAACAGGGATCAAACCAGTGTCCCCTGCACTGCAGGCAGATTCTTTACCACTGACCCACAAGGGAAGCCCCTCAAAATGGTTTAAAACACCCAATCAGATAGAATCATAGGGTGAAACAATTACTTGTTGAGATAAGGTGAAAAAATTTTCAAAAGTAAATACAGATCATTTAAGGGCATAGGAACTCATATGATCTGATATCAAAAGGCATATTCTAGGAAAACTTCTTTCCCTTGTGAGAGAGAAACCAGTCTTATATCAACCTTCTCTTAATAAAATGATAGTTTGCCCCTATTCTTTCCCCATTCACAAAGTCAATTCCAGGACAAAATCACCCTTTTCCCTTTCAACAAAATACATTTCCATTCCTTCCTTCTTTTCTGGAAGCACACATCCTACTTTCCTTAAGCCACCATGAACTGTCTTCTACATTAGCATTTCATAGATTGGTAAAGAATATCTTAAGGTGGCACAAAACATCTATAGTTTTCCTCTTACAAGAAAACAAAAGTCAGTAAATTTGGACCTGTTTAGCTGTTAGTATTCCCAATATTTTGTTTTATTTGAAATGGCCTGGGTGTTCAATGAATTTGTATCATTTAGCTTAATTTAGTTTCAATTTACCAAAATTTGAGAGAGTGTTTTATTTTTTAAATATAAATTTATTTATTTTAATTGGAGGCTAATTGTTTTACAATATTGTAGTGGTTTTGTCATACATTGACATGAATCCACCACAGGTGTACATGTGTTTCCCATCCTGAAACCCCCTCCCACACCCCTCCCCATCCCATCCCTCTGAGTCATCCCAGTGTACCAGTCCTGAGCACGCTATATCCTGCATCGAACCTAGACTGGAAATTCATTTCACATATGCTAATATTCATGTTTCAGTGCCATTCTCCCAAATTATCCCACCCTCACCCTCTCCCATAGAATCCAAAAGACTGCTCTATACATCTGTGTCTCTTTTGCTGTGAGAGAGTGTTTTAGATAATTATTGCCATGCTGCTGCTGCTAAGTCACTTTAGTCATGTCCAACTCTTTGTGACCCTGTGGACTGTAGCCTGCCAAGCTCCTCTGTCCATGGGATTCTCCAGGCAAGAATACTGGAGTGGGTTGCCATGCCCTCCTCCAGGGGATCTTACAAACCCGGGTCTCCTGCACTGCAGGCAGATTCCTTACCACTGAGCCACCAGGAAAGCCCAATTATTGCTATAAAGTTTACTAAAATGTTCTTATCCCAGTTGTATATACTTAAAAAGTTAAACATATGAGCTTATTTTTCCTGTTGACAAATTTCATAACAGAAACAATATGCACTTACTGACTGTCACTAACCCTAGGTAAAATAAAAGTATAACACTTAAAGTTGATCACTCTAAAGTCAGATGTGTATTAATTAAACCCACAAGCTTAAGCTAGCTCTAATACCAGATATTAATTAAATACTGAATATTTCCCAGGTCACGTGAACCCGAAATGTATCCTGGTGAGCCTCTTTTATATTTTTGAGAATGTATACAAGTGCTCATTGTCCTTTAAGCCAATTAAATACAGCTCATTTATAAGGTGATTTTTTTATAAACATAGTTTTCCTCAAATTTAAAATGGCTCTTTTTTCCCACCTTAGTCTGGGGAACTACAGATGAATCAAGTAGTTTCTGAGATCCCAGGCAGAATAGTTACATAGGAAAAGCAGAGGAGGGAACTATGCAGGAACCTTATTACCTTTTTGTTCTCTAAAATCCCACCAAGTAACTTAAGGCTGGTTATTGTTGTTCAGCTGGTAAATCATGTCAGACTCTTTGCAACCCCGTGGACTGCAGCATGCCAGATTTCCCTGTCCAATTCCTGGAGCTTGCTCAAACTCATGTCCATTGAGTCAGTGATGCCATCCAACCACCTCATCCTCTGTCGTCCCCTTCTCCTCCTGCCTTCAATCTTTCCCAGCATCAGGGTCTTTTCCAATGAATCGGCTCTTCTAATCAGGTGGCCAAAGTATTGGAATTTCAACTTCACCATCACTCCTCCAATTAATATTCCAGGGTTGACTTCCTTTAGGATTGACTGGTTCAATCACCTTGTGAACATAGGAATGATTTCTATTAAAAGTACTTTAGCCACTTTAGCTGCCTTCTCTGTCCTAGTGGGGAGGCCTCTACTCATCCAGAAAAAGTGTCTGTTAAGACTAATAAGTATGAAGCCCTGGAAAAGAGGGTATGTGAGCAAAATCTATTTGCTAGTCCTCTCCTGGCTAAATCCCCTGTTGCTGGACTGGGCTCACAGGATGGGGAGGCTTGATACTGTCTCCTGGATTGTGGATGGTGCAGAGCATGCAGGCTCAATAACACTCCTGGTTGTATCTGGGATCTCTTTCCCTGTTTAAAAAAAAAAAATCAGAAAAGAATTGTAGATATTGCATCTGTCCCAGATGGAGAGAATCATGTAGCACTTTCATAATATTCCACTGGGATAAAGAGGTATGAGCAAGTTCTGATCGATTCATTACCAGCCATCTGTCTCCTTAGTTTCCCCTTGGTCCTGTGCACAGGTCTCTTTGGAAGTTGAGCGTCTGGGTGTAAGGTTAGAAGGGGCAAGAGATGAGATCAATGCCAGTTCTGTTACGGTCATCAAGGGTGTATAGCTGCATGGGGATGTAACATTAAGGAAGACATACTTTGAGTCTGTGTATATATTTATAATTTTTCCTTCCTCTAGGGTTAAGGAATCAGGGTAGAGCTCAGTTCATCCTTCTAGGCTGAAATGTAGGGTGGGAAAAGTTTTGCTTCTCTGACACTATGAACGCTCACGATAGCATCCCCTGCCCTCCTGACACTGTCCTTCATAAAGCTACTGCTGTCAGTAAACCATTCACCACTCCTCTTCAGTGTTTTCTATTACTTGATCTGCTAGATGAGATCTACAGGCATACACCTGGTCAAGGGATCTGAGGCAGGAATGTTGGCTCTGGGCTCTGGTCAGGCATAAGTGTAGCTGGGATGAAGGTGTGGCAAGTTTGGAGGATAAGCTCTCAGGAATTGAGGAGTAAAGCCTGGTTCTTAGGAAGACAGGCTTCAATTAATCCAAGGTTCAGTTCAGTTCAGTCACTCAGTTGTGTCCAACTCTTTGCGACCCCATGGACTGTAGTACACCAGGCTTTGCTGTCCATCACCAACTCCCAGAGTTTACTCAGACTCATGTCCATTGAGTCGGTGATGCCATCCAACTGTCTCATCCTCTGTCATCCCCTTCTCTTCTCAGCTTCAATCTTTCCCAGCATCAGGGTCTTTTCAAATGAGTCAGCTCTTTGCATCAGGTGGCCAGAGTATTGGAGTTTTTTCCAATGATCATTTAGGACTGATTTCCTTTAAGATGGACTGGTTGGATCTCCTTGCAATCCAGGGGACTCTCAAGAGTCTTGTCCAATACCACAGTTCAAAAGCATCAATTCTTTGGCACTCAGCTTTTTTTATAGTCCAACTCTCATATCCATACATGACTACTGGAAAAACCATAGCCTCAACTACATGGATCTTGACTAGCCCATAGTAGCCTCCTTTAATCCCCAGAATCCTTGTACTTGATGAGGGGTGTGGACATCAGCGGCTGTTCAAAGGTAAGCTTGTTGGCTTCATTTCCTAAGGAAGTGCTAGCAGCTACTGCCTGGAGGCAGTCAGGCCTGGGAGTCTAGTTGTTTGGAAAAATAGCTAATAGGCTGATGAACTTCTTCTAGCTTTTGAATAGGATCTCTGAGAGCTATCTCCTGTTTTTCAGTTACATAGAAGGTAATTTTATTTTAATTGAAGTCACCCAGAGTAGGAACTCTGGGGAGGGATTGGTGGATATTATTAAAAGTCTTTTCTTATTCTCCAGTCCAACATACTGGTTTTGTACCTGGGCTTTTGGTGGCTTCAGATAGAGGCTTAAACGTTAGTCAGAACAGTGGAATCCAAATTCTGCAAAATCTTCTCATGCCTAAGAAAATACAAAGGGTTTTTGTTTTTGTTTTGTCTTTGAGGTGCTTTAACTTAATAAAGCATGTTTTTTATTTAATGATTAGTGTATACTCTCAGGAATTATATCTCTGATATTGACCCTGTTTCTCTGATACCTGTGCCATTTTCTGGGAGATCATATAACCCTGGGCCCCATGGAAATTAAGGACTTACATGGTGTTTTGATCTGAGACCTCCATTGTAGTGAAGTCGCTCAGTCGTGTCCGACTCTTTGTGACCCCGTGGACTGTAGCCCACCAGGCTCCTCCATCCATGAGATTCTCCAGGCAAGAATACTGCAGTGGGTCGCCATTTCCTTCTCCAGGCGATATTCCCAACCCAGGGATTGAACCCAGGTCTCCCTCATTGTAGGCAGACACTTTAACCCCTGAGCCACTAGGTAAGCCCCCTCCATTGTAGGGCACATACTAATATGTCCTCTCCATACTGTAGAATAGTGCCTTCTTTTAGATTTCTCTTAGTTCCTTTCCTTGGGCCTGGGTGAACAAGTGTGGGCTGTCCTGAAATCCCTGAGGCAATTCTGTCCAGGTGTATTATTGCATTTGGCTCAAGTGGGGCTTAGTCCATTCAAAAGCAAACAGATACTGAGATAGAAAAGAAGGCACCCTTGAGGTCAAACACAGTAAACCATTTAGCATCTCCCATCCAGTATTATAAGAACTGACCACATGGGGAATGTATAGAGACCACAGCATTATTGACTGCTCTAAGGTCGTGTACAATTTAATATTCCTTATTTGGCTCAGCAATTGGGAGAATAGCGGTATTCCAGGAGACTGACAGGGCATTAAGAGGCCATGTTTTAAGAATTTATCTATGAGGGGTTGCAAACCTGTTTTTGCTTCCAACTTTATGGGGTGCTGTCTCTTGTTAGGGTAAGTGACTTCTGGAGTAAGGCTAATTTTTACATGTTGGGCATGTATAGTCTTCCCAGGGGTTCCATTGTCCCAAGCTGCAGGGTTTACTGCGTGGAGATTATGGCTGGGAACAAGCCCTTGGTTTTCCAGCTGATTTGTCTTAGAGTCGAAAAAAAGGGCTACCCGGGACCTCCTAACTGTAAAATGGCCCTGGGGAGCCCAGGAGGTCTCTACCCAGTGGTGGGTGACAGCTAGGGACAGTAACAGCCACATGAGCTCAAACACTGTCTGATCTTTGATGGAGTTACACACTTCATGAGAGCGAGCTGCCAGAATCCCCAGGCTGCCTTAGGCATCCAGCATGGCCCGCTTGGGAGCAGTTCTCTCCTTTAGAACTGGGGACAGTCCCACCACCAGGGACCTGTTTGTTTGCATGGACACGAGAGTTCTCTGTGGCACTTTTGGGCCCAGGGGCTGGTTGACTTACATTTGAAGCATTCCCCCTTGCTGGTTTTACCTCTAGGCGAGTGGTTAAACTTTTCTGGCCCCCTTAGCTTGTCCTGAGGTTGCAAGGCATGGCTGACAGCTATGCCCATCAGTTTAGCTTGAGCCCTGGCCTGCTTGTTCTTAGGTTCTCTCTTCCTCCTCACATTCTTGAGTTCAAATATTAAATACCCAAAAGGCCACCTCTAAGAGTTGAGTTACTGGGGTTTGTGGGCCTGATTGTAACTTTTGGAGTTTCCAACTCATATCAGAGGCAAACTGGCTGATCAAATGTTGGCCTAGTAGGGACTGACCCTTGGGAGTGGAGGGTTCAGTGTTAGTAAATCTTCTATAAACGTCCACAAGACATCCCCAAAAGAGGGCTGTGTGTTCTTTTTCTTCTTGAGTCACTCCTTTAACCCTTTCATAGTTAATTGGTTTTTTGGTAGATCTTCTCATCCCTTCTAATACACAGTGGATCACGTGTTTCACGGCTTCTGTACCCTTTTGGATTTGTAATACCAATGCGGCTCCTGACTTGGAACTGCATCTCCACCCATAAATAGAATGTTCAGGTTGGTCAAGCTGGTCACCGTTCCCCTGGGCTACTGCCCAAATTCTCTGCATTTCCTCAGGGCCAGAGCAAGCATTATAAATAGGACTATTTGGACATCCTTCCAAGCTAAATCAAAGGCCAGAGTTAGGGCCTGGAACCCATCAACAAAGTTACTAGTGCCTTCAATAAACTTTCCCAGTCTCTTTGCACTGGGCAGTTAAAGAGAAGGGCACATGTACTCTGACTGTGTCTTCTCCATTTGCCACTTCCCTAAGAGAGGGCATATTTCTCTGATCCTAGGTGATAGGAAGTTCCACTATGAGATACCCTGGGGGCACTAGTCTCCATTCAGGGGTGATGAAGGGTGATGGGACATAGGGAGGTAAGTTTACGATTGGTCAGAGTGATCTGGGAAATTCGGCTTTGAGGAAGCAGGGGAGAGCTTAGTTTCACCCATGAAAATTGGGGAAGTTAAAAGGAGATCATCTAAAATGTTAGAAATGCTTTCTGATTCCTGAGGCTTTTGATTACAGGAGCCGGGTAGAGCAGGGTTTTGGTAAAGAACCTTGAAGGCTTGAACATTCTAATCTTGTGACAGTAAAGATCCAATTGCAAGATGGTATTGTATTTAGAGACTCATTTTCAGGCCATTTTTCTCCATCCCTGTAACTTACATAAAGGCCAGGTAGTGTTACAGTAGAATTTGGTTTCACTGTTCACCTTATCTGTTTGTAAAACATCCAGTCTTTAAGGATACATTCCAGGGGTGTTTCTTCTGGCTTAAAGGAGGATCCTCCCAGGCTGAGTAACCTGCAACCAAGAGCACTCCTAGAAATGAAGCCCAGCATCCCAGGAGACATTCACTGAGGATTTTTACAGAATGGGGTCAGAATGTGCTCTGATTTCTCTTCTTACCTAATGGAATTTTGAGGGTTCTCTACTCTCCCACAGATTCCTAACCAGATGTATCTGGTCAACCCAGTCCCTTGTCTGGCGGGTCCCCAGAAGGGGACATTTGAGCCAGCACCAGTATATTGCCAAGACTCGCCTTGAGGGGAATCTGTTGTCTGTGAGGCAAATGTCTATAACAGTTTTCCCTGTGTTGGGGTGTATTCCTTGAGACTGAATATTTATAAACCCTAGAATGTGGACTGTGGAAGTGGCCAGCCCAGTAGGCAGTCACGTGTATCAGCTGCCAAGGTCTGGAGCAAATTGGAGTTGGGCTCAGTGGACAATGCCATGGGGGTCAGAAGATGAGGGCCTGGAGGTGGGAATATTCTCATGGGATTTTTTTGGACCTAGAGTAAGGTGGGAGACTAGACAGCAAAAGAACCCAAAACTCTTTCCCCTTTTTGGCGGATATGATTAAATTGGAGAGGACCTGATGATCTGTCTGACACAGGCAACAGCAAGTTTGGACAGTGTTTCCCACATAATTTAACATACCAAATGACCCCAATTAGTTTAGGATCTCTTTGGGGGATGCTCTAGGGACCCTTTGAATCACCCCAATATTAGCTAGAGGTCAAAAGAACTCTAGTTAGAATTTGATATTGGAAAGTTTGTCAAAGATCTCAAAAAGTTTTAAAATACCCAGTTTGATAGAGTAATGGATCCCTGTGAAAACAATTATTCCTTGAGCTAAGGTGAAAAATAAATTTCAAAAGTAAATACAGACACTTATAGGTAGGCACAGGAACTCACATGATATGATAGCAAAAGGAGTATTCCAGGAAAACTATTCTCCTAGGAGAGAGAGAAACCAAACCCAGTCAGCCTACTGGACTGCATCAGCCTACTCTTGAGAAAATCCATTTACCGAATTCAATTCAATCCAACCTTAGAAAATCCTGACCACTGACAAAATTCTTTTCTCAGTATTCCTCTTCTGTGAACCTCCTACAGCTTTCTGTGGCCATACTTTGTCTCTTATTCTTTGCACTAAGAAGTAACCAGCAAGTCACTCTTTTTCCTTTCAACAAAATATATTTCCATTCCTCACATCTTCTTTTCTGAAAACATGCATCCTTCTTTTCTTTAAGCAGCCATAATCTGTCTTCTGTATTAGCATTTTATAGATTGGGAAAGCACATCTCAGGGTGGCACCAAACAGTGTAATTTCTAACAAGACAAAATACGTAAAATTTGACCTGTTTAGCAATTGATGTTCTCAATATTTTATCTTATTTAAAATGGCTTGGATATTCAACTATTTCCTGTCATTTAACCTCATTTAGTTTCAACTTACTTTAAATGGAGAGAGTATTTTAGGTGGATGTTTCCAAAACATAATTATTGCTATAGAGTTTATCAAAAAGTTCTTATCACAGTTAGATTTACCTAAAAATTTAATCATATCAGCTAACTTTCCTATTAGCAAATTTCATGACATAAACAATATACCCTTACTGACTTTCAATAACACTAGGCACAATGAAAGTATAATACTTAATGTTGATCACTCTAAAAACAGGCTTGTATTAATCCTTTAAATTTAAGCTAATTTAAATATTTAGCATTTCCCAAATGTCATGAACTTGAAATGTATTCTGGTGAACCTCCTGTATATTTCTGAGAATGCAATAAGCACTCAGTTTCCTTTCAGTCAGTTAAATAGAGCTCATTTACAGTTAATTTTCACCTAAAGAGAGCCAGAGATCTCATGGTTTTCCTCTTGAATAGAGAATGGCCCTTCCCTCTCTTCAGTCTGGGGGACGACAGATGGTCCTGAGAGCCCGGGCAGAAGAGTCGCAATGCGGAGGAGATATGCAGACCTTTGGTCAGGTCTGTTCATTAAACTGCAAAGGCAGAGGAGGGAGAAGGCAAGCTCCTGTCTTTGCTTTGTGTTCTCCAGTATCCCACCAAGTAACCCAAGGCTGCAGTATCAGGCAAGTGGGCAGCTGTGAATTTCAAGGTGTAAGTGTACCACTGGGCCCATGGTGTTTGCAGAGACTTGGAGGAGCAGTTGGACCAACAAAGCTACGTAAAAGAAGGATACCAGTGACACAAAACTTAGACACAAAAAAGTTTTCAGAATGAATGGTACTGGAGTGCAGGTATAACGCTGCGGGGAGAGGTAAAGGGAGGAGAGATGGAAAAGGCTGAAAAAGAGAGAGACAGCAGGGAAATAGAGTCAAGAATACTGGGACCAAAGAACTTCCAGCCTCTACGTGATATGAGGTTTGAACGTCAGTCACTCTTACAAATATCTCATCGAGGAGAGCCCACCAGACCAAGATCTGTCTACACGGAGTAAGGCGAGCCTCTCCCACCTCTGTCTGTCACCCTTCAAGGAGAACCTTGTCATCCAGAGGGAGCAGGTCTCAGATGGTGACAGGGGTGATGCTGTAGCTGCCCGGCATCCCCTCTCGTGGTAAGAGGGGACAGAGAGGAGAAGTAGGAGGCCAACTTAGGAAATGCAGTGATGCTGAAACAAGAAGTTCAAGTGGTCACCTGTCAGCTACAGGGAAACTGCAGTCAGTGGTCTCAGAGGTGCCTGGATCCTCTCCCCAAAATGGAACAAGTGGCCAACATTAGGTGCCATAAATCTGGTTCCGACCAGTGTTTTAGATCTTCCCTAATTTCAATTTTTACTTTCATGCATTGGAGAAGGAAATGGCAACCCATTCCAGTGTTCTTGCCTGAAGAATCCCAGGGACAGTGGAGCATGGTGGGCTGCCATCTGTGGGGTCGCACAGAGTCGGACATGACTGAAGTGACTTAGCAGCAGCAGCAGCAATCAGAAATGAGTCCTGAATATTCATTGGAAGGACTGATGCTGAAGCTGAAGCTCCAATATTTTAGCCACCTGATGCGAAGAACTGTCTCATTGGAAGAGACCCTGATGCTGGGAAAGACTGAAGGCAGGAGGAGAAGGGGACAACAGAGGATGAGATTGTTGGATGGCATTACTGACTCAATGGACATGAGTTTGAATAAACTCTGGGAGTTGGTGATGGACAGGGAAGCCTGGCGTGCTGCCATCCATGGGGTTGCAAAGAGTTGAACATGACTGAGCGACTGAACTGAGCTGAACCAGAGCCTGTCAGTTATTTTGTAAGTAGACTGGAGTGCTGGAAGGAAGAAAAGAAAGTTAAGGCTTTGGGTACTTAGCCTTGGGTAAGTCTCTTTGTTCTTCCTTTTTAAAATATATTTATTTATTTAAACTGTGTATTTGGCGGCATCAGGTCTCTGTTGGGGCACGTGGCATCTTCCTTGCGTCAGTCATTCAGGATCTTTGAGCTGCAGCCCATGCTTCTCCAGGTTCGGCACCTGGACTTAAGTTGTTCTGCAGCATGTGGGGTCTTAGCTCCCCAACCAGTGACTGAATGCGCATCCCCTGCATTGCAAGGTGGATTCTTAACCTCTGGACCACCAGGGAAGTCCCTGTTTATTCTTCCTGAATAAGAGCTTTAGGTCTTGGAGAGGCTCACTCATCCACCTAGATTTTTCAGGCTGTTCAGGGTCCTCTGTGTCCTGTGGAGTCTTGGGGAAAGGGCATTGGGGGTGGGATTCACAAGAAGGGTTGGAATGTGGGTCTTTGGATTCCTATAACATATTCGTGGAGGCGGGTGTCAACTGAAAAATATAGTCACAATGTGAAAGTAGAGAGTTATTATTTTTTTTTTGGTGGGAATGTTTAGGACTCCAAGCCTGGGAGACAGCATCTCAGTAGCTCTGAGAAAACTGTTCCAAGGAGGCAGGAGGGGGAAGTCAGGCTATATACAAGATTGCAACTAAGGGAGCAGGGAGTCTGAGCATCAAAGATCAGGTATCAAATTAAGGAATTTAGCCTTCTGCATATGGGAAGATGCATGCTGAATTCATTCCTTTCATATGCAGCTCAGCTATCTGGGGCCAGTCCTGTTCCCCGTTCACCTTAAGGAGTGGCAGATGGCTGCTTTTTGTGTTCCCTCAACTCCTTAGCAATCAGCATAGGGGGTGGCAGCATCCACTGAATCACACTTTGGGGAGCCATTATTCACATTTGGAGGCCAAAAATTGCTGATGGCTGTGACATTTCTCGTTTATTGATATGATGGGAGATCGTTTCATTTCCCTCTCCATGGTCATAAATCTGACTATATTCGGGAGACATTTCATGACCTTTTTTTTTTTTGTCCCCTGGTATTGGGAGGCTCATCTAAGATCAGGGGAAGGTCCTCATTGATATGTCACTCCAGGTGTTAACTTCTGGATGATGCCCATTGATAAGTAATAAAAGATGTTTGGATCCTCTATCTTCTAACTTAATAGGATCCAGGAGATATTTCCCTTATTGCCTCTTCCCATACCTAGAATCACATTCTTACAATTATTCCATGTCATAAATGTGATCTATTTCTTCAAGATGTTTAGCCATTATTAATTTGGCCAGAGGCCTGATTATACATAATACAAAAGACAATAATCTTAAAAGATTACAAGCAATACAGCTAATAAGGTGATTAAAGTTACAAACAGGGATTTAAGCCATGGGGTTTCAGAACCAAACCATCTTCTTAAAACATCACCCATTAGAGGATTATCTGGTATGTAAGCACAACATTCAGTTTGAATTATAGCACAGGTGCTCCCTTGAGATGCTGTAAGGACATTGAGGGGCATATGATTGTGTAAGACAAGCTTTTCTCCTCATAGAGACTTCAGAATTTAGTAGACTAATAGCCTGCTTGCTATCATTTAATGCCTTTTGAGTGAAATGTTGTTAAGGCTTCAATGGGAGAAATAACATTTTCCAATCCTACTGAATGTGCAAAATGGCTGCTATACCAGTGAAACACTGATCTCTTGGGTCATGGGACTCCTATTAATGGTAAATTTGCAGGAGTCACATTTAACTTTGTACATAAGTGGCCTCAAGCCCCAGGGAATCCTAAGGTACATCTTTTTGGCTAATCTGGTGGAAGCCAGGGTCATAGACTGGATCCACAAAACCACTGAGTCCAGTTAGGTACTAGCCAGTATACTTCTGGACATCTAATCCAATCTGTCCCATATCAATCACTATCTTTAAAGAGAAATGGTACTTTGGCAGTTTTCATAAGACACTCAGCCTAATTTTCTAGTGTTATTTGGTTAATTTCTTTGGTATGATTGAATTGTTCCCAGCATAGGTGGGCTTTAGGCTTAGATGACCATAGCCTAATGATAGCAAGATAAATCCATCCCTTAAGTGAGCAAGTGTCTCTCCTAATGGTCTAGAGTCTTTTTTTTTTCCTTGACTAGAATTGCTTGCTGCTGTTACTGAGCTTGAGTAACCTTAAGGGAAAATTCATATTTATGGCCAGAATTAGTATGTTTGATTGGTCAAGTGAGTGAGTCCCATCTAGTGATATCAGTAGTAGCCCAGACAGAACTATAATTCCTTTCTTCTAACATAAACTAAGAGCCATCCAGTCACAGCCTTGGAGGGGGGAAACCCATCAAGGTAAACCAGAAGTACTGGATGCAGGTAATTGACCACAAACCCAACAATGTGATTTATTTCTAAAACTCACATAAGATCATGCCCATGAGAGATAAAACATTGGATTCATATGTAAGAGCCCAAGAAACTAAGAAGAAAATTTATGAACAATCACAGAAGTACGGCCCAGCATCTTGTGTCAGCTGTCTACTTGTAGTATCATCTTCTTATCCTGGCCATGGTGTTTCCTTATTATTAGAGCATTGTTTTAAGGTGACTTTGAGGTCAGCAATTCTCTTTATAGACCAGTCTGGTACAGGAGCCCTTTTCAGGTGGGAAATGTGAATTCAACGGTCAATTACCTTCAGTTTTGCTGTGCATGAGCTAGTCAAAAGAACCTAATAAGGGTCCTTCCATTTAGGTTGAAGGGAGTCCTTTAAGTGATCTCTTTTCCAATAAACATAGTCTCCTGGTTGTAAGTTATGGGACATCTGATCTTCATTTGAGGATCAATTCACTTCAGTCACTCAGTTGTGTCTCTTTGTGACCCCGTGAATTGCAGCATGCCAGACCTCCCTATCCATCACCAATTCCTGGAGTTCACTCACACTCATGTCCATTGAGTCAGTGATGCCATTCAGCCACCTCATCCTCGGTCATCCCCTTTTCCTCCTGCCCCCAATCCCTCCCAGCATCAGAGTCTTTACCAATGAGTCAGCTCTTCTCATGAGGTGGCCAAAGTACTGAAGTTTCAGCTTTAGCATCATTCCTTCCAAAGAAATCCCAGGGTTGATCTTCAGAATGGACTGGTTGGATCTCCTTGCAGTCCAAGGGACTCTCAAGAGTCTTCTCCAACACCACAGTTCAAAAGCATAAATTTTTCAGCACTCAGCTTTCTTCACAGTCCAACTCTCACATTCATACATGACTACTGGAAAAACCATAACCTTGATTAGACGTACCTTTGTTGCCAAAGTAATGTCTCTGCTTTTTAATATGCAATCTAGGTTGGTCATAACTTTTCTTCTAAGGAGTAAGCGTCTTTTAATTTCATGGCTGCAATCACCATCTGCAGTGGTTTTGGAGCCCCCCAAAATAAAGTCTGGCACTGTTTCCCCATCTAGTTCCCATGAAGTGATGGGACCCAATGCCATGATCTTCGTTTTCTCAATGTTGAGCTTTAAGCCAACGTTTTCGCTTTCCTCTTTCACTTTCATCAAGAGGCTTTTTAGTTCCTCTTCACTTTCTGCCATAAGGGTGGTGTCATCTGCCTATCTGAGGTTATTGATATTTCTCCCAGCAATCTTGATTCCAGCTTGTCCTTCATCCAGCCCAGGGTTTCTCATGATGTACTCTGCATATAAGTTAAATAAGCAAGGTGACAATATACAGCCTTGACGTACTTCTTTCCCTATTTGGAACCAGTCTGTTGTTCCATGTCCAGTTCTAACTGTTGCTTCCTGACCTGCATATAGGTTTCTCAAGAGGATAGATTACTGCAGTAAGCTTTAGAAACAAGTTTAGAATGACTTTCCAGTAAGTTGATTAAACCCTTGCAATAATATATCTCCCTTAAGTAATGTTGGATCATATAGTCCTTCATCCAATCTCATTGGTCTTCCTGTAATAATCACAAAGGAAGATAAATGATGTTTGCCAAAGGAGTGGATCTGAGGTTGTGGAGAACCAATGGAAGGGCCTGAGGCAAAGGTAAGGAATAAGAGATTCATAATTTTAGCCAACTGAGTTTTAATTGTTCCATTTGTCCTGTTGACTAACCTAGAAGACCCAGGCTGCTGGACACAATGGAAATGTTGCATAATTGGCCAAAGTTTACAAATTTCCTTAACAACTTGTCTAGGAAAATGGGTCCCTCTGTCACTATGTAGTTCAGAGGGGATTCCCCAGATGGGAATCACTCTAAAAGCAGCTTCCCTACCAATTGTGCTGTGGCTCTTCTGCATGGTTAAAGATTTAAGTACAATGCAGTTAGGAACTTGGATATTTTTGCAATGGATAACATCTTAGTATAATCACTAGAATTATGACTGATGATATTATATCAGGACATGTTAGATGTTAAGGATTCCATATATATTTTGGAATATCTATGTTAATGATATTTATTTATATATTACAACCTAACGTTTGTTTTCAATCACTTGATGATGTTTTTAAATTAGAAATCCCAAATAAACTTAGCTTAACATTCATCTCTGAGGTTCCTCAGAGATGTTTCTTTGAAGCATCCATCCCAGAGTCAGCTGGATGCTCAAAAGCGTAGTTAGATTTTGATATTTGGGAAGTTTGTCAGAAATATCAAAATGATTTTAAAACACAGAATCATAGATCCCTGAAACAATATCTATTCATTTAACCAAGATCACAGAGAAATATAGATCATTTAAAGGCACAGAAACTCACACAAACTTTTATCAAAATTGACACTTAAAACAGACAGAAATAAAGTTTCCAGTCTTGTATTAGCTTGCTGCTGCTGCTGCTAAGTTGCTTCAGTCGTGTCCGACCCTGTGCTACCACAGAGATGGCAGCCCACCAAGCTCCCCCGTCCCTGAGATTCTTTAGGCAAGAACACTGTAGTGGGTTGCCATTTCCTTCTCCAGTGAATGAAAGTGAAAAGTGAAAGAAGTCGCTCAGTCGTGTCTGACTCTTAGCAACCCCATGGACTGCAGCCCACCAACCTCCTCTGTCCATGGGATTTTCCAGGCAAGAGGACTGGAGTGGGGTGCCATTGTATTAGCTTAGTTAACTTCAATCTAAATTTAGTTAATCCTGACTATGTGTAAAACTTTTCCCACAGAGATCTTCTTTATAATCTCTCATCACTTTTTGTATCAGCCTATTTTTCATTTTTCATCCAAATAAAATCAACCAGCTCATTTTTTTTACTAAAATTTAATTTCTCATATCTTCTTGACTAAAAACATGCATTTTATTTCCTACTGAGTTTGAAAAGTCACTGTATTATTTCTACTAGCTTTAATTACATATTTAAATTAGAATCCTCAACTTTTAAAACTTTAATTTTAGTAAAACTAAGAAATAGCAACTATGTACTGTCTTTACATTGGCATTTTATAAATTGGTGAGCTTAAACATCAGTGATAATTTTTAAAATTTTTTGTTTTCTTATGGAGAACATCTTAGATGATACCATACATTTTCATTAATATTCTCAAGTATTTTTAATTACTTAATTTAGTAATTGATGTCTCAGTTCAGTTCAGTTCCGTCTCTCAGTCGTGTCCGACTCTTTGCAACCTCATGAATCACAGCACGCCAGGCCTCCCTGCTCATCACCAACTCCCGGAGTTCACTCAGACTCACGTCCAGTGAGTCAGTGATGCCATCCAGCCATCTCATCCTTGGTCGTCCCCTTCTCCTCCTGCCTCTAATCCCTCCCAGCATCAGAGTCTTTTTCAGTGAGTCAGCTCTTCACATGAGGTGGCCAAACAAAGTACTGGAGTTTCAGCTTTAGCATCATTCCTTCCAAAGAAATTCCAGGGCTGATCTTCAGAATGGTCTGGTTGGATCTCCTTGCAGCCCAAGGGACTCTCAAGAGTCTTCTCCAACACCACAGTTCAAAAGCATCAATTCTTCAGCACTCAGCTTTCTTCACAGTCCAACTCTCACATCCATACATGACCACTGGAAAAACCATAGCCTTGACTAGATGGATCTTTATTGGCAA